>QCXZ01000003.1:24782119-24854950 GCA_025024175.1 Rhyzopertha dominica
CAAAATTAATTATATTATATTTGTTAAAGAAATACAACCATAACTGATGCAGGGAATGTACAATAAAAATATACACTTTATTATTAAATAGTATTTTACTACATTAAATAGAAGTACTTATGTATATAAATAGGTTTATGGCTTTGATGCGAATTACTGTAGATTACTTAAACTTCTGTCTAAAACACATATAAACATTATGTGTATATTATTTTGGCAGTAATTTAAATTTAACTTCTTTAAGTAGTAGTTAAAGTAAATAAATACATTTTGTTTTAAAATAATATGTTGTGTTTTTGTAAAATAAATTAACAATCTATTTTGGATTTACTTCTCAGAATGGTGGTGATATATTATTTGAGAATGTATAATAACAATCCACTCAATTTATTGAAGTAGATGGGTGTATTATTAATGAACATGTCAAAAATTTAATGATTAACTAAGGTAATTTAGTAACTCTTAATATGTAGCAGAGCAGGAATCAAGGAGACTGCAGTATTATAATTTTCTCCAAAATGATTTCTTACATTAATAACAACTTACTACATTTGCTGTTCTTTGGTAATAAATTTGATGTATTTTTTAATTGCACAGTACTTCACATTTCAAGAGTTGATCAACACATACCTTTACACATTTATTTGTAGGCTATGAATATATCATGTTTTATGAATAATTAAGTAAAAATGGACGTATATTTAGTTTAACTGGCAAGGGTTGAATCAGCATTAGTTTTAACTACTCAATATTAAATGCAGGCACTTGTTTTAAGTGACAAAGGAAAAATAATGCTGTGGTAGTGTTTTTGTAGCAAATTAATATACTACAGGTTGAAATACTGATCTTTGCAAAGTCTTCTTTAACTTTTAGTTAAAATAATTTGCTACCTAACATCTGATGTTTTCAATATCACAAATCAATTCACATGTTAACTAGTAGAGCTGTTGCGAAATAAAATCAGTACAATCCCAATATTATAAATGTGTACCAACAAATTTATATATATATAGAAATGTTATAGTATTTCAAAGCTTATGTGGTAGGGCTAGTGATCAATTAAATTAAAACTTTTTCTGAGGCAAGATAAATAAAAATGAAAACTATATCCCTAGAAATATGCTCATATTTTAAAAGGACTAAGTTTAAAACATAAATTTTAAAATGCAAATTCTAACAAAAAAACAACATTATTGTAATTTCTATTGAGGATTGGTATATATTAAAAATAACAATGACATATATTAAAATACAATTTTATATTATAAGCAGTTCTCTTTGTTATGAAAGCCAAGCCACCATCATTTTAAGGTATCACACATACTGACCTCTTTTAAAAATTTCAACAATACATATAAAATATTGACTACACCAACACTAAATAACTTACAAAAATAAAACATCTGTATATAACTGCCTGACTAACATTAGTTAGCAAAACCGATTTAAGCCTTAGCACCTTGAACTGTTGTTCAGACTTAGCATTAAAATATTTGTTAATATACAATAAAATGCACTTTAAGCTATACCCACGCTGCCTTTTACCATTTCGTAATGCATTACAATACATACTGGTTTTGCTTTGAATAAGTAGTTGCCTTTAATGTATACATTTGCACTGCAAAAATTGATTAGGTATACTTTTCCTTTTGTACTATGGAAACTGAATAAGTTTATGGGCTTCTTTCGAATAGAAAATGGTTCACTTATACCAAGAACACTTTGCACATTATCCTCAGACTGGCTGAAATATATCAACCTTAGATTGCCATATATGCGATTGGGCAATTCAGAAATGTGATGGTACATTGTGTGGGCTGTTTTGTATTTGTACTTTGTTTCTGCTGCCATTTGCGGTCTAACATCGGGACTACTTCCTTTATTCACATATTCATACATTATGTAGTCATCCAAACTGGTGAAATGTTCCTGTAAATTACATTGTTAAATCTTATACTGGCATATTCTTTTTCAATTTACCTTAAAAACGCCAATCCAATCATTCTTAGTATCAGGAATGGGCTGTGTAATTTTGTAAGTAATGGTATTTTCCTCGTCCTCCAAACCAGTATGGAATTTTTTCAAAAAGTACTGCTTGTTCTGACACATCTGAAAATACCTGGTCACCAAAATTCCTAGCTGAATCATACAAAGATACCACTGGGATCTGATAATAAAATGTTAATAGTAAAGAATATTAAACTGAAAATTAGTTTCACCCCTTGCATAAGGGGTAGTTAAAACAACAGGCTTATATAAAGCTTTCTATAGATTAAAACGTATGTAGTTATGCAGTGTGTAAGCTATCTGCACCACTACTAACTACAGACAAATCTGTTTCACCTTATTAAAACTCATCAGTGCAGTTCAGGCCTAGTGCAGATGGGCATAACATTTTAGTTGACTTAATAATCTAGAAGGTAGACTTTTAAATATTATTTAACGTGGCTCCAAAAGCTTTTTACAATCAGAATGATGGTTGATTTTTAAATTTATCGACACTTGCTTGCTTAGACAATGTTAAATATATTAACTTCTATTTAAATATATAAACTTCTTTGTATTGTGATATTACTACAATATGATATACTGTCAGCTTAAAAATGTGTTCTATTAATTTAATTAGATAATAACATTAGATTATTTTCCTTTCCGGTTCTCTATTGTTATTATCACTTATAGTTTAAATATTTGAATGGTTTACTTTGTTTATTTTTGTATAACAAAAGTTTATTTCCACAGGTCTTTGGTGTATTTATTTTTTAGGAATGCTTTTTCTAAGCAAAAGATAAACAAAACAGATGCTCCTTGGTTTGGACATAGTATAGTATTTAGGATTCTTAAGTTTTTTTTTACAATTCTTGGAAAAAATTGTGAGAACTATAGTAGATTACGGAGTGATAAACAGCATCAAATCATTGCTTAAAGAAAACGTATTTGTTTTATAGGGAGAAGGTCATACCGTCATTAAATAGATGAATGGGCAAATACATGTCATCCTTTCACTCCATGTGCATTTCTTAATTCCTGTTTTCCTGTTACAAAAACAGATTGTTTTTAGAGGAATCTCCTGAGAAAGTGGTTTTCCTATAGGTTTTTAGAAAACATACATCTATGTATTCTGGCCACCATTAAGAATGTAGCACTAAAAATGTACTTTAAATCCTGGACAAATGCTTTAATAACTTCTTATGAAGTCCTGTATGAAGGGTTCAGAAAATTTATACACAAGGGAGGCTGTGGAAAATGAAACTAATATAAATAGGTGTTTGTTATTAAAATTAGTCGTAGTTATTTTGTGAATTATAAACATGTAAATTGTTATAGAAAACTTGCTACAAGGAAAGACTAGAATACTGTGAATTCCTTTAGTTAATTTTTACTACAACCAAAGACAATATCCTGTACAGTTCAAGTTCTGTGATCTGTTTATAACATTTTTGAGAAAAATTTTGAATTACTAACTTTACAAGTTTTAGGAGTTTTAAAATAAGTTATTTATTGTTTACAAAAAATGGTCAATATAGTAAGACAACTAACCTTCATTATATTTGATATATAGATAATAGTTGTTTCAGAAGTATCTGAAATACCTTTTCATATAATAAATATATACAAACATGATAAAGTCTGGAAGATTATACGTTGCCTTCTATTTTAATAAAAAGTCAACACATTAGTATTTGACAAATAAAATTTAAGTAGTAATTATCCATGAAATAAAACAATAAAGCTTTTGAAATGCAGAGCATAGAACTCTTTAATTCCAACCAGGTAGCACAGATATTTATTTTTAGTAGGTTACTAAAATGTACGAATTTCTTAAAAATGCAGAGAAAGCCAGTCACTGGTAATGGTGAAGGGTAAACAAGATATCATGCTTAGGGCTACATACAATAAAAGCAATTCCAATTTGGGAAGTTACAAAATTGGTATTAAACGTGGTTTGTGTAAATAGTTTGTGAACAGGTTAAATAAAAACTCGATTTACAATTAATTTGTTGGTGATTTTTAAAGTACACATTCCTTAAATTATTCCTCCATAATTTAGCAAGTACCTTCGTAGTTTCTTTTTAATGTCCTCCACATTACCAATATGCCACATAAGAAAACATTTTATATTCAGGAACGAAAAAATACACATGGCGCCAAATTAAGTTTATAAGCAGGGTTAATGATCACCATTATAGAAATAAAAACAAAAAAATGCATGCAGAAGTGTTGTGTATATCGTCACATTGTCACTATCCAAGATCTGTAACTTTTTCTGCACTAGACTGGACACATAACATAATTTTCAAGTGCTTCAGTACTTGAATATGCTCTGTGTTGAAGAGCGAGGGGACAAACTCATGATAATGGAAATCAAAGGAAACGGAGCAATGTCTTAATGTAATTGTAATTTGAAAAACAGAGTCTTGTTTTGAAGGCAGGAATAAATTTTCCCTGAAAATCTAGTGCACCGTTCCTTAACCTAACTCTTTTGCATTCATTATGACTAAAATTCCCCTGTCTTAAAACACATCAACTGATGTTACTCATTCTTGAACTGGAAACAGTTACTCAACTTTTCATCAACCTGTACACTTTTCGTACTTTTGAAATAAATAACCCACTTTTAAACTGATACAATAAGATAAAGGTCTCCATAAGCTGCATTCAATTCCTCAATAATTTAAGGGCAAGATTTTTCGATTTGATGATCCAATGTTCCTTTTTATTAATATTTTATTTATTTATTAATTATTTAATTAACTTGCTGTTCAGTTAAGTTGTGAAGAGAGAAGAGAATACATCCACTTCCTTCTTATAAGAGGTTCTTGTTTGCACTCTTTTTCAACAAACGACGAATCTAGCAAAATGTTGACTATTTTCAACATTATAATATTATGAAAGATAATTAATTATCGCCTGAATTCATTAAATGAGCATATGTGATATTTTCTTGGGATTTGCAGGCATAAGATGAAATAAAAAGTATTGGCCTTGACCGAGATTTGAACTGGGGTCTTTTGAATACCAGTCTGATTTATTACTACTTAATGACTTATGATATTGTATTTCAGAAGCTAGCATTTCTGTTACTAAGCAAAACTAAGCCACAAAGTTAAGCAAATTATCAAATTTAGCCGATAAATAAAACTGCAACAAAGAAATATTCTTACCTTGAAGTCAAATTCTGCAGTAACGGGTTTGTGATCACTAAGCATATAAGCACTATGTGCTTTATAAGATATCTGATCGATTTGCAATGTAACATTTTCATAGTTATTTGGACTAACTCTAAACAAAATTCTATCTGTCCAAGCTGGTCTACGCCTAAAAAAAAAAGATAAATATTGTTGATAATTACTCATGATTAACCTACTTGTGATTATATTCAGATGTGCCTACTTCATACTTGAAAGTAGGTGGAAAAGTAGGTTTGTTTTCAATTAATTCACTAAATGCTTCTCCACGCTCCATAACAAACCTCAGCTGGTCCTTTCGGAGCAACGAATCCAAATCACCCTTTTTAACCGACCTTTCAATTTCGTCTGGAGTCTTATCATATTCTTCTACCAACCGGAAGTTTAAATCTCCCATCCAAAACACATAACTGAAAATATAAAACAGTGAATTTTCTCAACACACACATACATATATAGTTATACAATATGAATGCGTTATGAGACCTAAACTATCACTGTTTGAAAGTTAGAGCTCTATGTGTAGATTTAAATTTTGACTGGGAAAATGTAAATATATTAGAAAAGGAGCAAAATATGAATAAGAGATTAATTTTAGAAATGTACCAAATTAATAAAAGTGTTAATGTATTAAACAAAAAATCTGATACAAAAAATTTAAGTAAAATATATACCTACCTACTATCTCCAGATTTATCATTAAAATAAATATCCTATTATTACATCAATTCTAAAGAAAATAAAGGTGAAATCCACAAAATTTTAATTACAATAGCCTTGGAGTGTCGATTGTAATTTTGACATTGTCAGGTACTATAAACAAATATACAAAATTTTCAACATAAAAGACTCACATATGATTAAGACTATTGCTTTATTTTAAAGCCTCAAGTTACTGTAAGTAATTCTAGTGTAGTTTAATGTTCCATTATTGTATTTGATGATTGTAGACGCCCTGAAGAAGACGTAAAATAAATGTCGAAAGCTTGGCAAAGTTAAAAGAGTATTCATTAACGATTTAATATATCCACCAGGTCGATATTCCCTTACTGCCTATATAATAAGTGTGCGACCGCAACCTTCCTTCAATATTTAAATTTTAATATATGTTTTACATGATGTTAATTAATGTTTTATTACAGTGATAATAATATTTTAAATCACTTTAATAAAATGTATAATTACTTTTAAGATCTATAAGCTCAATTTTGTCAATTTTACAAAATCAACCTGATTTTTTCTGCAAACAAATAATCTTGWTATAGAAATTTACATTTGCACATTTKCTCTAGTGTGCTAATATAAGTTACACTTGCAAGGTGGTAGGGGGAGGTGACATAAGAGAACCCTGTGGTTCCACCCACGAGAAAATATATTTGGGATTAGGTTCAGTTCGGACGTGTTTCTCATGTCAGGTTTGCACCATATTTCATACACCTTATTCCTGTCCTAATGATGCCCCTTACAAGTGCGGGCAAAACGTCTACCTTATTCCTAAATCAGACGCGATCTAACCCCAAATGACTAAGATTTCAATTAATAATTATTGTTTTTCTTGTATTAAACAGCTTCAAGTATTATCACTTTATTAATTAAATGATTAAGAGCTTTCAACTAAAATAAAAAAAAATGATAATAGTGGAGTGGATAATACTGGGAGCTGTTTAATATACAAGAAAAACAATTACTTAGTTTTTGCATGTACAGTTTTTGCTGTTTAGTATTAGATTAGTATCAGAAATATCAAAAAAGGAGCTAACATTTAGTTCATGAGTAATCTACATATTAAACAAATTGTGGTTAATGTGTAAACTGTCTGTAGTAAAGTAAAAAAATGTTGAATTTATTTACTATAAGCCTTGTACAATCAAATAACTACTCCTAGATATTTCCGCTAATAGCTAACTAATTTACAAAATCTTATCTTGTTATGCTCCACAACAGCATTTTATTTATAACTTCCACATCCAACGGATGGGAAGTATTGTATCGTGAAAAAAATTTCCAAAAATTTTTATTTCCTCATTCGCTTTAAAATGGCCGAAAACGCAAAAAAAAATAAATTTGAGTAAAAAAAATTTCTTGTCTGTGTGTCTGGTTGTCTGTGGTATTGTGTGGACACGTAACTTTCAAAAGACTTAATATATGAACTTGAAATTTGACAAACGTATAAATCTCAGCTACCTAAAGCGACCTATTGTTTGTGGAGTAGTAGGGTATCGGTAAGGGGGCGAAATTGGGGGGTAACTACCCCTTTTGCAAATTTTTATTTTTTTTTCCTTTTAGTATGTGATTGGTAGTATAACTGCGAGTATTATTCGTTCTTATAAATTTTCGGTGCAGCGTACTGTTTAGAAGATATTAGCAAAAAAGCATCACTTAAAGAAAACGGTTTTTCTTAAATATCTCCGAATATATTTAATATATTCAAAAAATGAAAATACCATCAGATAGGAAATAAAATTTCTCACAAAAAATGTATTAAAAAATTTATTCAAAATTTTGACATTTTCGAAATATTCCCAAAAAACCTATTTTGGACCCTCTCGTACGATTTTTTTAAATTTTAGTATTATATAGAAAATTAAATTTCTGATCAGAAAGCACTCTTGTAATTTTTTTGTTAGGTTAATAATTTTCGAGTTATTTGGAAAAAACCGATTTTAAAATTTATATATTTTTGCTATCACGAGGACTGTTTGTCTTAGAAAAAAATGTGTAGAGAGAAAAAATGCTCAAAGCCTGATTACTATTTGTATAGTATAAGAAATAAAACCGTAAATGTCATTTTGACAATTGGATGTGGAAGTATTGATTCAATTTGCAGCGGTTTTTTTATACATATTAATCGATACATATGTGGAGAACAATCAACAACAACAAATAGTACAAAAAAAATTTGAGTATTGTATATGGCATCAGAAAACAATTGCTTTTTAGAAATCAAAATTTGAAGAAATATATAATTATGTCTTATTTAGGTAAAAAAAGGTACTGAGATAGATATAATTTTAAGAAGTGTATTAATAAAGTATAAATTAAAGTGTCTGCAAGCAACACCAAATGTCATCACTTTTGGAGCTGTGGAATAAATAAATTCTATTTATTTATTTTCTACAATACACATTTCTTTTTCTGTATTACAAACCCTGTTTTATGGATATGCATTTTAGTTGCAGTTATTCTTGAACCGCTATATATACATTTTGTTTATGTTTTAATGATAAACGTTTCAATGTATGTGCTTATTGTGCTATATTCATGTTACTATAAAATAACAACAGAATTAGAACCAACCTATGCCATTAAGTTACGAGCTACAATAAAATAGGACTTTCAAAATTTTTAAGCGCTTTTCATTGTCCTGAGGCAACAGCTAATTAAACTACAGCCCAACCATGTTAAATACATATGTTAGCTTCTGTATTGCTAAAAAATAAATTCTACAGTGGAAAAATGACTTACTCATGAAAGAATATTTCCTTTGTTTCAGGTATATGGAATTCTTGATCCTTTAAAATAGCATTGTAATCATCCACACGATCTTTTAGTTGGTTGTCATGTGCACTTAAGTGTGAGTTGACAAAGCACACTGAACAGCCGTATACGCTCAGTCTTAAACTCACTGCACCCTTGTTACCCTTAAATGTATTTTGTTTAACACTAAAGAATTGTTGGCCTGTGTTGTTCCTAGTTTAATAAAATATGTACATAATATACAATGTGAAAGTTTAGTGTGGAATAATTCATAAAAATATGATGTCTTAAAAAATCAGTTTAAATTATGTATAATTTAAATAAAAGCGCTAAAAAAACTTCAGTTTTTACTTTGTTAATACTGCAAATGATCAAATAACTGGTTAAGGTGTATTTAAATATTAATAGGAGTATTTACATATTAATGGTGGGGCAACAAGAAATACTGAAGTTACCTTATCTTACTGATAAATTAAATTCACCCACAAAAAGTTCCATGACAATAAAATAATTATTGCAATGTTTTCAATGTAGTAATCAAATAAATACACATGACAATTTACAATAATTATGGTAGCTTTTATACACCTACAATAATTGAGTAGGAACTGATTCAAATAAGTTTACTTTGTTATAATTTTTTGGATGCACAATAAGAAAGACTGCTTGTAGAATGAAGAGCTAATCTTTTAATGTTAAAAATACTTTTTTATTAATATTTTTTAATTTGTAATTAAGAATATGTTCTTTTTTGAAAAGAGAGCATTTTGCTGACATTGAATACATGAAATAAAACATCACGTTGACATTAGTAGGTATTAAAGAGTACAATTTTGAAAGGTGCTTCCTACAATTGAATGAACCACTTGCAAGAACATTAGTGCTAATGAAGGACATTCTGAAGGAGATTAAAGTTGTATTTGAACAAAGTAAAGTACAAGATTTTTGTTAAGAAATTTTGGTTATTTTTGAGTCCCTCTCATAAATCTGTAATGCTCTACTGTTAGGTAACAAATTGGAATACAAGGAACAACACAGTATGACAGTACTTACCCACATTCCTGATAAACCAGTACGAGTATAATCAGTTTCAATTTCACGAATTTGTAGCAAATGTTTACGAAGAACAAAGACACTCAACAATAAACCTTGCAACTTTATGCTTTTTAGTTTTACATAGTCCCTGTTTGCAAGTACCTCTCTGCATGCATTGGTCCATGGTTCATCGAATAATGCGGCCATCACCATGTTCTGAGGTTGTGATTTTACTTCTTGCAAAGCAATAACATATACATCAGGTAAACCTTCATCATCCACAGGATTGTGTGACAACGACAGTAAATCATGTAAATCCTGATCAGGTGCACTTGTTCCTACGTTGTAGGTCACTATGTATACCCTAAAAACGTAGATATAATGTACATATAATTAATACAAACAAATTCCTAATTAACTATTTACCTAAAATTATTCATGGTAAGGGCTTCTCATATAGACAACTGCTTTCCTATGTATATATATTTTGTGGATTTTACAACTTTCTGCGTAAATAATTTGTTGCAAAGGTTTGCTTACAAAAAACTTTTACTAGAATTGGCAAAAATAAATACACTAAATATATGTATAAATAACTTACGTCATTATGTTTTCCTTAGTTCGCGATTAGTACACCGCTAACTTTTCCCATTTCAAACGTTGACGTTAATTATTAATTAAAGAACGAACATAACTGCAAGCTATATAAAATAGTATGTAAATACATTGGGAAAATTGGGGATTATAATATTTGTTAATACGTAAGGCAATTACGTAATACACCAACCTTTGCCTAAATTTAAAGAAGTGTTTAATACAAATTTAATTTAATTAACATTAACAGCTGAGCATTTAACTTCTTTTAACCTAAATGATCACTGTAAGCTGTAAATGTCAGTGTCAATTCAAATTAAGCAATTGTCAAAGTCAATATGAAAACAGTGTTGCCAGCTACTGAACTGCAGAAATAACTGGAACTGGTTGTTCAAAGTGAAGGCTGGCATAGAACGGACCCGTTGCTGGCGGGTGGGTCTCTCTCTCCCTTTCACACATACACCTAGTGGGGCAAACGTGGTAATGTATTTTTATTTGATTTTGCTGGGTTTGGTAATAAAATGAGGCATCGCCAACCAACACGTGCTTGGAATTTAGTGCAAATCCTACTGCATAAAAACTGTAACCGTAATATAAAGTAGGTAGATCATGCTTGGTATGAAACTATGATGCTTATAATGAACGCATCACGGTGGTTAATAAGTTGAGCAGATGTCACGCGCTCGATTTAATGTGCCACTTAATGTCCATCCTCGCCGTTGCGCTTTGTGAAACCGCACTAACAGTCTGGATTTTTGTCATATACGTACGCTTTGTCTTTACACCGCCCTGTAATTGACAATTTATTCGTTTAAATATAAAGTAAGAATACGAAAATTTTCGAACAAAATGCTTGTATGATGCAAGATAAACTTATTATGTAATATGGATATAGATAGATATAGTACATACACATACAGCAAAGTATAGAAATATTTCTTAAATTTAGAAATATTATTTTCAACTATATATTGCACATAATATTACTCTATTACTATATTTCTTTTACAAAATTACGGATGTAACAATCGAATTTTTTATGAAAACGGAATGACACACATGTCAAAAACTTTGCACACCACGATACCGTGCTGTCCTTTCTCGCTAAGCGACGCCAAAGACGATTTTATAAAATCGTCTTTGGCGACGCATCGCGTCAATGGCGCTGCCACAGTACTCCCCCTCCAGTGACTACGTATTGTCGCGAAAACGGACTGATTGTTTTGAAATTCTACCATGACGGGTTGAAATTGGCTGGAGATGTGTTGTTGGTTGCCTGTTCTGGGTGGTGTGTTCTCGCTCGTTTTTCGTATCTTCTGCGGAAAAAGCCGGTTTGACCCGATCAACTGATACTTTTATCACCTTGCCCTTGATGATAATATCAATTGGTTTAGGTGATCTTGCTATTACCTCATGGGGGCCTGTGGCCTGTATACGGCTTAGTAAGTGGCCTTTTTATAGTATCATCCCTCAGGAATACGTGAGAACACTTAATGAGGGCTGGATGAACAAAGTACTTCTCTTTGGCATGTCTGGAGGCTGGTGTGGGCCGCATGCCTTGCATGTGAGATCGGAGGTTTTCTATCAATGTCGAATGGTTGGTTTCCGCACGTTCTTCTGGCAAGAAAAACTCTCCCGGCACTCTCAATTGTGAACCGTACACTATTTCTGCTGGAGAATATCCAATGTCTTCTTTGACGGATATCCTCAGTCCGAGGAGGATTGTAGGGATTGTCTTCGTGGCACATTATTGCCGCTTTGATCGTGCGATGCCAGCGTTCTATGAGGCCGTTAGCTTGTGGGTGGGGGTAAGAGCTTGGAACAGCAAAGACTCAAACTGTCTGCCCTGATCTGTAGTGATGAATCGTGGGCATCCGAAACGTGCAATCCAGTTTACATAGAAGGTTTGAGCTATGGTTTCAGCAGATATGTCTGACATCGGTATAACTTCTGGCCATCGTGTGAATCGGTCAGCCATTGTGAGGCAGTATAGAAAATCTTCACACGGTGGTAACGGGCCGACAATATCTAGGTGAACGTGGTCAAAACGTTCGTTGTTTAAGGCGAATGGTTGGGGAGCGCTCTTAGTGTGCCTCTATATCTTAGAACGTTAGAACATTGACAGTATATGCAGCTACGTGCCCAGTCTGTGACGTCTTTGTCCAGGCCTGGCCAAATAAATCTTTTCTTTATCGCACGGCTTGTTTGCTCGTCCACTGGAATGTGATAAATGATGAAACATGTTGAATATCCTTTGCTGCAGACTTTGCGGTACATATGGACGAACTTTTTCTGTTGATGTGTCGCAGACTAGTGGTGCGGAGGTCACGGATGGCAAAAATGTCTTCAACTTTAATGCAGATTGTTCCGGAGGAGAGCAGTTCCTGTAAAAGTTTATCATTTTGCTGTTGCCGGGCCAGTTCTTCGGGGGTGACAACTGCACGTAGTGACATGGCGTCCACTCGAGACAGGGTATCCGCTACGATGTTGTCGTTTCCAGATATATGGGTTATTTTTGTGCAGAATTGGCCTATGAAGTCAAACTGACGTAGCTGCCTAGGTGATGCTTTGCTGGATTTCTGGAAAAATGCAAAAATTAGCGGTTTGTGGTCCGTATGCACCTCAAATTCGCGTCCTTCCACCATGTGCCTCGTATAAGGCACAGAGTTCCCTGTCGTAGGCACTGCAGCGAGACTGTGCAGGACTGAACTTCCTGGAGAAGAATCCTAGTGGCTGCCAGGAATTGTCACTGTAGTGCTCTAGGACAGCTCCCATGGAATTGTCTGAGGCATCGGTGGTGAGACGCAGTGGGGCGTCATTGGCGGGGTGTGCCAGTAATGTGGCTGTTGCTAAGTCCTCTTTGCAACGATTGAATACCTCTATGGCTGCAGGTGTCCACGGTATGGGTATTTTGTCACGCTTTGGGCTGTCTTTCAGATACTCGGGCAAAATGGCTTGTGTGCTGGCTGCATTTTTCATGTACCTCCTGTAAAAATTCAGCATTCCAAGGAAGCGCCTGAGTTCTTTCACCGTTTTTGGTTGTGGGAATTCTGTGATAGCCTCGACTTTGTCTGGCAGAGATCGACTACCATATATATATGTGGTGTCCTAGATATTCTACTTCTGGAACTCCTAGAACGCACTTTGAGGGATTTATTTGTATGTGATAGTCTCTTAACCTACTGAAAACAGGTTTTAAATGTGATAAATGTTCTTCGGGGGACACTGAAGCTATTAATATATCGTCTATATACACGAAACAAAAGTCTAGATCACCATGCGCTGAATTTATGTGTCTGAAAAGTTTGCGCCGCGTTACGTAGACCGAAAGACATTACGGTGAACTCAAGAAGGCCGAAAGGTGTTTTAATTGCCGTTTTTGGAATGTCTTCACTTGATACCGGTATCTGGTGATAGGCCCGAACTAAATCTAGGATGGAAAAAATGTTTTTATCACTTAGCCTATACGAAAAGTCTTGAATGTTCGGAACTGGATACCGATCGGGCACCGTGACACTATTTAAACGTCTATAGTCGCCACACGGTCGCCATTCACCCGCACTTTCCTTGCGTACCATGTGTAGTAGGCTGGCCCAAGGGCTGCTCGATGGACGGCACCATCCTTGGTCCATCATAATAGTACACGAAGCTGTTGACATTCATGTACCTCCACCACTGTTTGCAATTTTGTTTGCTTGTCAATAAGCTGTCGGTTCTTTAGATCAACTAGCAAATTGTGGTGACACAGAAAATCTGCCCCGATAATAGGTCGACATCAGCGATTGTGAAAATCCATTGGAAGGGTCTTCGGAGCCCCAAGTCCAAACGCATAAGTTTATCTCTATATGTGCGTATCGCTGAGCCGTTGGCTGCGAAAAGGTTGGTTTGAGTTATACAATGGTTTTGCTTACCTCCGAACCCTTTCGGCACAACGGAAATATCTGCTCCTGTGTCTATTAGAAAGCGGGCGCCTGATGTCCCGTCCGTGATAGAGGCGATTCTGTTTTGCTGCTTGCCCGTCATGCACTGCCTCCTGTGCAGACGGTGCTCCTAGTTTTCCTGTGGATATTTCGCGTAACTACAGGGTGTCGTGCACCTGTTTGCTTTTTCACCAAAACGTCGATGATAAAAACAAACACTGCAATCATTCTGCATCGGTTGCTTGCTCCCCTACTGGCTTCGGTTTTGGCTACAAGATCGTTGTCGTCGGCGCCCTCTATCGGCTACGATWTCMTCYACTTTTGCTGACAGCTGTTAATTGAGCTTGCAACCGATCCAATGTGGCGGTCAGGTATGTCGACGGTGGCGCCTTGGTGTGGTGGATAGCAGAGATTGTTCCTGCCGACATCAGCTGTACGTAATCAATTTTTGCCACCTTATCTGCGATGCTGGCCATTTTCTCCAACGCTACATCATCGCTGGCGGAAAGGACGATCTGGATGTGAGTGGGCAACCGCTGCGTCCACAAAGTCCGGAGCGCGTCTTCCGAAATCCTATTGTCCACTAAGGCGCGCATTTCACGGAGTAATTGGTAAGGCTTCTTGTCTCCCAATTCGACCTCTGTCAGAAGCTTTTTAATCTGCCGCTCCTGCGAGTCTGTTATTGGTGGGTTGGCGATTACGTCGGAGACCTGCTGCAGGACGTTGCAGTCCAATGCGCCAACGACAGTGTGGTATTTGGTGTTATCTGACCGAATATTGTTTGTGTGGAATTGCGACTCCACTTGTGCGAACCATAGCACGGGGTCTCGTTGCCAGAAACTTGGCAATTTAACGCTTTTAACTGCTTCCACTCCGTTTGTTGCGTCATCATTCCGTGCGATCAGTGCTTCCGCTGCTGCTAACCGTTGTTGTAGTTGTTCGATCATTGCCTGCGCGTCGTCCACCATACCTTTTTTGTTAAATGTCTTTCACAACACGCGTACAAAATTAAAATTTTGATCACGTCAGGGTCACCAAATTTGTAGCGGGTGTTTAATGAAAAGAACGAAAGATTAACACTCTATTACTATATTTCTTTTACAAAATTACGGATGTAACAATCGAATGACACACGTGTCAAAAACTTTGCACACCACGATACCGTGCTCCGTCCTTTCTCGCTAAGCGACGCATCGCGTCAATGGCGCTGCCACAAGAATAAATCTACCTCTTGCATATACATTATTCGTACTAAATCAACTTTGTTAAGTTGCTAAAATTTGTGCAATAAAACTATTACTATATAATGTAATTTTTGCCTATTTTGTTAAAAGAATAAACTTAAAACATATTTTGGGTAAGCTGTCACTTCGATACATGTGGGCACGCCTGATGCATTGTAGAAAAGCTCTATGGCGCTTTTTTTAATTTAAAAACAGTAAGAGTTAGACCTAATAGCAGTTTAGAATATGCATTACATTTTTTGGCACTAGAAATATAGATCGAATTGCTTCTTTAGCCCTATCTGTAATTTCTGACTTTTTGCATGATAATTATTTATTTAAAATCCAAATGATGATTGATTGATTGATTGATTGATAGAACTAGCGTACGGCAGCATTTCTGTCACTCCCGGATAGATGCTAGGAGTGCGACTGCCTAGCGCATGTTAAGGAAATAAAAGGACTGGAATGGGGAGGTTTAATAGGTACATTCATTTTCTTTGAATGTTTTTTGGTGCTGTTGACAATCATTGGTCCACTTCAGAGTAGCTCGATTAATTTCTTGTTTCTTATCATTTCTAGCTATTATTCTTCGTTCTTCCCTGACTTCTGAATTATCATCTCTATAGTTGTTTTCCATGTAAAGCACGGTCTTCCCCTTTTACGTCGGTTTCTGCTTAGTTCCCAGGTCTTCCTTAAGGTTGGGGTATCGCCGTAAGCTAATACATGGGCGACATACACCGCTACAAAACGGGAAATGTAAAAAATTACTCACTCTATTAGAAATACGAAGTGATCCTTAACAATAAGAAGAATTGATGCTTCGCGTGTGATATTTGTTAAGTTCATAATTGCTATATATTTAATATAGTAACAGCGTAAATATTGCGTAAAATTTTACCTATGGCGGGAACACTTGCTTGTCGATTACTTTGAATTCTGATGTACTATTCAAAAGAAGTTTTAGCATACGAAAATGCCAAATTCCTTACCTTTATATTGGTTCCTATTTCGTTACAGACTATACGGTATTTTTTTAGATTTCCCGTTTTGAAGGAAGTCATTTATCACCAAATCGGCAACKTCAATAAGGTCGATATTCGCTACGAATTTAAGATGGAAATTGGCAGATCACAATAAAATCGCGTCTTCGCTAAAGCGGTATAGTTCAGACGTAGTCCAGTAAAACMTTGATAGATGGTGGTGTAAGAGATTAGGTTGTTGCATGTGCTAAGGAGGGAAGAGTGCCGTACGACCTTTGACCTTTGACTATTAAATATAAATTCAGGTTCAGGTGAACAGTAACAGTAATCGTTTATGTATTATGTATGTACTATTTTAGTCTGTTAGGCCCTATAGGTACTTTAAACATGTAATTAAAAAATGGTAAAGTTAAAGGCAGGAATGTATTTGTTTTCATATTTTTAATTTCTGCAAATTGTTACCCCCGCTTTTGGCGTGTGAGAAGATTCTGTACATCTGTAGCATCGAATTTGCGTTCCAAAATGCACGGAACATTAACCAAGGTCAAGACGCTGAGCATCTGCATGCCACTAATAACTTAGATTAGTAGGTACAGGGGTGTAGTGTTGCAGTAAAATCAACTTGAAATTTGGCATAGGTACATATAAATCTCAACTAGGTTCCCAAAGCGACCTATTGTTTTTGGGATAAGTAGTAATAGTAGTAATAACTACCCTTTTTGCAAATTTTTCTCTTTTTTAGTATCAATGTAATTAGTAGTATTATTGCGAGTATTATGCGTCCCTATAAATTTTCGGTGCAGCAAACGGTTTAGAAGATATTAGCAAGAAACCGTCACTGAAAAAAAACCGGTTTTTCCTAAATATCTCCGAAAATACTTAATATATTCAAAAAGTGTAAATACCAACAGATAGGAAATAGATTTCTCACAAAAAGTGTTTTAAAAATATTTTCCAAATATTGATATTTACGAAATATTTCCAAAAAACTGGAYTTTGGATTCTGTCCACAAAATTTTAATCTATTTAAATATAAATAACATAAATATATTGTAAATAAAATAAAATGGCAATTATTTACTATAGCGTTCCATGACATATCGAGCTCAAATTGTGCATACCGCTAGAAAATGGCCTCCTGAACACGAATGTAAAATCCGTTTCTCGCGGTTGCGCCTAGTTTAAAAAAAATAATGTTTCAGTTTGGAATTACTTTACGACGCGGAGTGKTCTCTCTTTATGTCGCGCGGTGTCGCATGCTCCTTAACGTCCGGTAGTCATACGCGAGGGGTTTCCAAACAGATTTGGGAGTTGCTTTTTTGCCACGCGATTTTTGAGGCGTTTAGGCCCTCTTTTTTTTGTAAAGTCACTAGATAGATTAAGGGCCCGTTGCCCAAAGCGTGGTTAACCAGACCTCCTGGTTAACACGCGGTTAACCAGCCGTTGCCAATAGGCAGCACCAATGAAGAACGCTTAAAAAGAACCGTTTCCATGACAATTGCCCGTTGACCGCGTGTTAACCGGGGGGTCTGGTTAACCACTCTTTGTGCAACGGGGCCTAAGTACCGCAATTCATTGTCCATATTTTTGCATTAAAATGGCGGATGGAACCAAAACCATAGAAACCAAATAGGTTTGATCCCGTCTTCTACATAAATATTTAAATTTACCGCTGCTATTTTGCACTAAAATGGCGGATAACTACGGTACTTTATACGTATTCCTCAACGTCCGTTCGTCCTACGCGAGTACGTTTTCAAGCAGATTTGGGGGTTGTTTTTTTACCGCGCTATTTATGAGAAAAATCGCGCGGTAAAAAAGAACCCCCAAATCTGCTTGAAACGCGCTCGCGTAGGACAAACGGACCTTCAGGAGCATGTGACACTGCGTGGCATAAGGAAGAACACTCCGCGTCGTAAAGTCCAAATTGTAACTTTAATTTTTCGAAAACTAGGCGCGACCGCAAGAAACTGATTTCATATTCGTGTTCAGGAGGACGCTTTCTAGGGGTATTATACGATTAATAATGAGGTTTTGAACATTTTTTGTCTCCACACATTTTTTTAAGCAACAAACGGTTCCCGTATTATTAGCAATAATCCGTAAAATTTTAATTTTTTTTTTGTAAATGACTCGAAAATTATTAAATTAACAAAAAAAATTGCAAGAGAGCTTTTCGATCTGAAATTTGATTTTCTATAATTATGAAATAGCAAAATTTTTTCGTATGAACAGGGTCCAAAATCCAGTTTCTTGGAAATATTTCGAAAAACGTCAATCTTTTGGAAACAGTTTTTAAAACACTTTTTGTACGAAATGTTTTTTCCTATCTGTGGTGGCATTTTCACTTTTTCAATATATTGAGTATTTTCGTAGATATTTAGGAAAAACCGTTTTCTTTGTGACGGTTTTTTGCTAATATCTTCTAAACCGTTTGCTGCACAGAAAATTTATAGGGACGAATAATACTCGCAATTGTACTACTAATTACATACTAGAAGGACAAAAATTAAAATTTGCAAGAAAGATAGTTACCCCCCCCCAATTTCACCCCCTTCCCTATACGCTTACTTATCCCAAAAACAATAGGTCGCTTTGAGTAGTTGAGATTTATATGTATGCCAAATTTCAAATTCATATGTTAAGTCTTTATCGCGTCCACGCACAGACCGCCAGATCCACAGACAATAAATTTTTTGCTCAAATTTTGGTTTTGGGCGTTTTTTAAAGCGATTGAGCAAATAAAATTTTTTTGAATATTGTTTTTTGTTTCTTCTCCGAAGCGATTCATCGCGATTTTAATTGACTTTCATTTACAAATACAACACATCGTTGTTCTGACTGTTATTAAATCATGGCTGTAGATTTTTCATTATTTTGCTGTTGATCCCAGTCGAAACATCGAAGCCTGTTCAGTAAAATTCATTTTTATCAAAAACTGTACATTTTTCAGTAGTACTTAGGGCACTGATAACCCTCCAGCAAATAGATTTTTAACTGCACTTATAATTTTCAAAATATCGCCATCTGAACTTTTGCCGCGCATTAGCATCCAAAAAACGACACCTTTGTATGGAGGGTAGCATATACGTCACTTGCGCAGCGGGCCACAGAATTCCTGTACTTTGAGCACTTTATATAAGGTAATTTATTATTACAGTAACTGCGCGACATACCGATCAGGTAAATTAAGCTCAAATATTCTACTGAGCGACTGATCGACAGATATTTGATAACAATTACGTGTATTTTAAATAAATCACATTCAATTGAAATCTGCTTGCAGGTGTTGATGAGATGTTGAGCTACACAGGTATTACCAAGTTCTTGATAAATTGAAAATTTGTGAACAGGCCTATTATATCACGTCGTCAAGGGGTATATTCACAGGTAATATATCCCCTAGTGCATCAATTTTTTTTGGAAAAATTCGAATAAGCCAGTTTCAGTGGTATTTGTTTAACAATTAAATAGAATGAGCTCTAGTTGTTTTATAAATCTAAGTCGAAGACAAGGATTTTGCAACTAGCGGAATGCTATTGTTAAACAAATGGTTTAGAAACGAGTTTCTTTTCGATTTTTTTCATAGATATGTAGATATGTAGTAAGATTATTTCCTAAGTTAGTATACATAGAAACCATAGAACGAATTTTTGTCACTGATTGGTAAAAATTGACAGGAAGGAAATAATCGAAATTATACGAGGTACCTCTACTAAATTGAAAGTTCTGATTGGTAGAAAATAACACGAAAAATATAATTCGTATTAAAAGTCCTAAAACGCATCCTTTTTAGATTAAAAATGCCTATTAAAGATTTAAAGTTCATATAGGTACGTACTCCTGATAATACTGATGCACTTCCTAGACTTCCTACGTATATTACGCAGTATCCGGACGCGCGCTGAGGCCGCTCAGGTACGAGCGACACGCAAGCAATTTTGGCTAACCCTATTATCGTTGTCGCGGTTAGTTTTTTATATGTATGTGAATAATATTCAGACGTGATTCAGACCACGCTATTATTATGCATCCATGGTTACAGGAATCTGTAATCCGGACTATTCGATTTTAACATAGACATTTTACTACGCTTGTATATGCATCTATAATCCGCTAGGTACCGCCATCGTACAGCTCGCATGAGTGAAATGGGAGATGTGAAACTTCTTTCTCTAGGATCCCAGCCTTAATATGTGGTCTGCTTCTCTTCTAGACGTGCCTCTAGTATTTCGTATCGTATGTCTATTCTTTTTATGATCGTTCTGCCCATGGATGTATAAAAGAGGGGATACCGCATTTCATTGACAGAAAGCGCATTGTTGTGAAGCCAACATCTGAATGGCGTGAAGTTAGCGCAATAACAAACTTTGTTTTCCACCTGAGGCATTGGCGTACCGTAATTTGCATTCTTCAGTATGCTTCGGAAATCTAAAAATAATAGACAGGAAAAAATATTGTATGAATATGATTTATGCACACATATAAAGCTCATTTTTTGTTATACACTAGTAAACAATTCATCTTTCAGTAGTAGTGTTGTAAAATATCGGCATAATAAGCAACTTAAATACCGCACGCCTATGAATCTTAACCTTAAATACTACTTGGGTGTTACATACCTGTGAAATGAAACATTGGGTTAACGTATAAATCAATCTTTCTGCACATTTGACACTGCCTGATCATCTTATCACTGCTACCGTTAACAATTATATAGAAATCATTCCCTGCGTCTTGAACATCATAAAACCAAATGAAAACAAACACGCAAACGCCCAAATGGTGTGTGACCGTGAACATGAAGCATGAAGCTTAATCATTGGACATACACAACTGGTCAACTGGAAGATCCAATGTTTTCTACAAATAAACGCTTAGACTGTGATCACATGTTGGCATCAGTTTAGAATGTGAAAAACTGGATCCCCTCTTTTATACATCCATGGTTCTGCCATGGTTCATATATATCCACATGTATAGGTGCTTAAGTGGGCAAGCAGCGTATAACCGTGCAACACTAACTGGTTGTATAGTTTAGTTTATTAATCACAGAAAAATGTAGTAAAGCCGCCAATTATTTATTTAAAATACAAATATAAAGAAAATTTTATAACGGTACAGATGCGTTTTTCAAATATGCCTGTAAACTCATGCGCGTTTGAGAATTATTATTGTACCGAAGTGGGTACTTACATCTATGCGTCTACAACTGTCTGAATATTTCACACATTGAAGTTAATATATAATATGTATACACAGGGTTAAAACTAACGATTTGGAACAAAGGATAGGGAACAAATAAGGGTAATATTAGTAACTGTTACTTTAATTAAAGTAACACTCGATTTCAATTCCCGCTGACCAGTTCTTTAAAGTATCGTTGCCATTATCTCTTGGCATGCCGAACATTTTGTTTCACCATTCAAGGATATTTAAAACGGACAGGGCGACCAACGGTTCTCACCCTACAAAACGGGTTGTCCACCCTAGAAAAATGTACAGTACACTGTTTTAATTATTGTCGTTTAGAGAAAAAGTTTAGTACCACTTATATAAAATTCCCGAAATTTCATGTTTACCGAATATATCTACTTATATTAATAAAAACGTCACAGACAATGCTTTAAATATCCTTTTTTAACAGAAGATCTAATGCTTTTACGCTTAATATACCCCTCCCGTTTTCACTCTAAATACTCTGTGAAACTAATTTCAGCAGCAACAGTTAACAAATTATAATTATTTATGTGTTCCATCCAATGTAGTATCTGCCCTGTCACAATAATTTGAATTGTAATGGTAATGGCAAGGTTAAGATGGTAAGAACAAGAACATAGGGACTTGTATTGAGTGTTCACAATGATATTAGTGTGAATGTTAACGTAGATAATGTTATTGCCAAGAAAATTTCTGAACCCTTTAACATCTCCATTAACACTACAAATAAGAAATGATCCTGGTTTGAGATGCTCGTTGGCTTGTTAAATGTCAGATCTCTCACTGTCATTTTAGATTATAGTTTGATGCAATTCTACGTTTATCGCATGGCATGTCGGCGCAGAAACTATCTTGGCCTTGGCATAATGTCTAAATAAAAAACTATAATAACTGTACAATTTTTGCCAGGAAATTAAAAAGCTTTACAGGGTTAAAATCACCTTTATTATTATTGTGTACAGCGCAGAACATTGCCATTACCGTCTTAATATCGCCATTAGCATTAACATGATTGTGACAGGGCAGATTATGAGCATTTGGGGCATTAATAATAGTGGTGATTTCTGCACGCATCAATGTATAATAGGTTTACTAGCCCACTATTGTGGCAACTCTACAGTATTGCAACTTATTGAGTGACCACACGTAGGTACGGTTAGTCTTGCTTTGGGGAAGTAATCCATTTAGATGGCAAAAGGGCAGGAAATTAACAGACAAAACTTCTAATGATGTAATTCCTAAGGTGAAAAGGAACAGATAATATATTAACTCTGATGCATTACAAACGCTTCTACTTTCTCCCATTTAAATCTAAGATAATAAATGCCTTTACTTTGAAACACCAAAATTGACATAGATCCTGCAGCCAGCATTATTGAACACTTGGGTTACAATTAAAATTATGTGCTTTATAAGGAATTTGATATTTTCAGTTTTATCTGATTTTGCAGTTAATCTATACTACATTTAAAGCTCCATTGCTAACTTCGAGTGAATATTATTCAAGTAAATAAATAACTGAAAAATTGTGCAATAAAAACAGAAAATTAAAAAAAAAACGTATTAGATGCGAGTTTTCATCTAACGTAAACAAATTAACTTCAGGCAGCGTTAACGCTTCCAGTGAGCTTCCGGCAGTTTTTTCAAAGAATGTTTGTTTATATGCAATGTGGCCAATAATAACCTGGATAAAGACTACTCAAATATAAAAAATTATATAGTGAAATATACAATAACCTCTGGAGCAGTATTGAACCGGTTCAGCAAAAAAAAACACAAAACTGAAAATTCGTAAACAAATTAAAAATAAACATACATAGTCAGACCTTAACTTTACTGCAGAGTTTGTACGAGGGTAGTTATCCAAAAGTGATACCTTATGGTGAATCAGCCGGTCCGTCGCCCTACTAGGCAAATACCACAGCTACGCCAATGGTACGCTGTCACAGATACTGGTTCAAATTAATTTTAGTATAACTGATGTTGCGTAAGTATTGCAACCTAAAAAATATTATGTTTAGTTTTCAGCAGACGAAAGCGGAAGTTATGAACGTTGCAATATATAGATTGTAATACAATAATTTTTATGATGTTGCATCCTTCAAATGTCGACAACTAATGACCTATTTACAGAACGCATACTGGTCAGGGCTACAGAAATTGAACTTTTAGATAATAAGAGCAGCATTTTTAAAATATGTAAATGTTTGGCAATATTATATAAAGCAGTTACTGTATTTCCGTTTAGTTGTTCCACTCAGAAATACTAATACAATGGTTGTAACACTGACGGTCAGTACAAAAATTACTATAGAGTAATTGTCTTTCTGATGGAACTAGTTAAATAATAATAAAACAAAATAAATTAGTGAAATAATTGACTGAATAAAACTGTTTTATTATTATTTTACTGTTATCCTCTTTTACATAATAATGTATAAATGTATAGATGTTAGTTAAAACTTCAAAATTATGCAGGAACATTAACGACTTGATTAGATTTGTCTTCTTTGCAATACAAAATCTTTTTTGTTAACATGAAAACTCTTACACATTTATAAAATTCGTCTACGGTACATTTTTCAACAACACAAATCTACACCAAATTCATATTTCATTTTCCTAAATTTAAAATTCGAATGTAAATGTAAAAAATGAAACGTAAACGCAACTTTTACCTTGAAGGATACTAGCAGTTTTAAGAAACATGTGAATACCAATTTTTTGGTTCAAAATTAGTCAACTTAGTTTTAAGCTTGTGCTGACAATATTCTATTTTCAGAAGGAAAATTACTTAGCTAGATTATTACTGCTGTCCGTAATTTGCTGGAAATACTCGGTAGCCGATGGGTGTGGTTCCAGTTGCTGTCAAGTTTGCCAACCTAGTTGTAGTTGTTGTTGTAAACAAAAAGAGTCAGAGAGGAGTGAGTCATCAACAGTTCCATCATCAACTATAGTGACAATAGAACCTAAAGTGCAACATACTGCTGAAAAAGTTGATATCAGTAATACCTTTACGAATGTAAATCATCATCGAGTAGAGGTAGTAGTAAATAACGAAAATATTAACAATGTGAATTTAGCAGAAGAAATAAAATCAGCTATAAGCGCAACGGGCTCGGTACCAGGTATGTTTACCATTCATACACAGCTTTTTTTATACAAATGCCCCGATATTTCTGTCATTAATTTTTCTTTCCAAAGTTATCACGCAAGTTGTGACACAGAAGCCAGAAGATTGCTGCAGGGTTACAAAACCTTGCGTTCAAAGTGGGTGTCAGGATACTTTCACGTCATGCGGATCACAGTGTGTTAGTCCTCATGTATTCGTACCAGCAAATCCTTGTGGGCATAATAACTGCAACAGGAGGCATCACTGGCAGAGATATGACTGTCATTTTATGCTCCAAAGTCCTTATTTAAGGTGTGGAGTTGTTGAGCAAGATTGTTCCGCATGTTCCGATTCATATTATAATTCTTATTACGATTACACACGATGTAGCGGATGCTTTTATTAGTAGCTTGAGATATTGAATAAGAAATTTGAATAAATATAGAAGTCTGTATTTAAATTATTTTTATTTGTGTATTATTATTGAATTAATTAGAAAATTGTAAGAGGGTTCGACTTATGCGATATAAAGGTAAGGCTTTAGAATTTGTAGGTGTACAGTTGCAGTGACATTTTTTGAATAAATGAGCTCTTTAGTGTTCATAATAAAAGATTTTCCTACAGATATTTTAAATATAAGAGTACAAATGTGTGATTGTAATAAATTGGGGGTTCAGTTGGATTTGGCACCACTGCTAATCTGCAATAAGTTTATTATCCAAGATTCCAAGCGGTTGTTTTTTTCTTCAAAATTTGTGCATGGAAGAGTTTCTTGTCGGTGGATCAGCTCAATTTTATTTATTTAAAATTTTAAGTACTTAAAAACGGAATCGCAATGTGTTTTGTAAGACTGAAAGTACAAGAATAACGCTTAATATATTTTTATTCAATAATTTGCAATTTTTCCAATTTTCGCTTCCTAAATAAGAATGTAATGCGATACTGAAAAGTAAACCTTGAATCTGTAATTATAGTTATCATTTATGAACATCTGGCGATGAGCTAAAATTCTCAAAGGTGTTTTAACTTGTATGTATTCCGAAACAGATAAGCGATGGTGTCCCGTTAGGCTATTGTAAATAACCACTGAATTTGTTGGGGTTTAATTGGTGCCGAGTTGGCGAACGCTCTTGCGTTGAATAGCGCATTATGTAGTAGATAATATGTGGAATAAATATATTAAATATACTAAATCAGTATAATAATTATACACAACACAAGTATTAAAATGCATGTCTATGCTGTGCTGTCTGCACCTCAACCAACTGCAGATAGATGTTTCGCTGTCATTACAGCTCATCAGTGCAGTTTAGGTCTAGTGCAGACAGCACGGCATAGAACTGGTTTTGCCTACATACCAAAGGCTACAGGTCACTTCCTTTAGGAAGTAGTACCCGTTAAGGCAGCTAGGTGGCTTTGTCATCATGTAAGTGTAATGTTGACAGAATGCCATCTAAATTCTTACATACAACACAAGTATGTTTTTATTTTTATTTTGGTTCTTCCTCTTTTGTCTACTTTACACGTCTCTTGTTTCTGGTTTGCTATAAAGGGGAGGAGGCAAAGTTGTATTTAGTGCTATTTTGGAATTACAAAGAAATTGGTGCCAACTCATGTAGTTTTTAACAGAATGACGTCATCAAACACTGGGGATGGGGGGGGGGTCACCAGGTTATACCCTAMCCTACTCGCAAGATACATGAAGATCATGCTTTTGAAAGAAAAMCGCGAAACCAAAAATTACGTTCTAGCTTTGAATAACAAACTGCAACATCACACGACAGTTGCGAAATATATAGTGYTTCTTAAATAGATGTAGATATTAAAATGGGACTCGTTAAAATAAGTTCTTCCTTTTAGATTTTCTAACTTCAGGACAAATAGATGCCTAACTAAGATATTAAATGTCAAAAATTGATCATTTTATTTAAATCAGCCACTTTAATTKTTAAAATTKTKTCTTTGAAAAATCTTTAAATTAAAGTATAGAAAATCGAAAAACCGTCTTTTTTAATATGTTCCGTTTATAACAATTTTAAGAACAAAAAGCTTATTAATCATTAATAATGTCGCCCATAAGAAAAAACAAAACTCGTGTCCAAAACGTTGAAGTAAATTTATGTTGGAAGTTTTGGGTAGATAATAAAAAGTTTCTCCTAAAAATAAGTTAATATTCAAATACCATAACCATTTTCAAGAATATGATAAATAAATCAAATTCATGAGAGGCGTTACATAATATGTATGCCCATATTATGGGCAAGAGGGGCAAGCCCCTTGTTACTTATTCATATCTGAATTATTTTCTTTGTCCTGCTCGAATGATCACTATTTTTATCTCCTAAAATAAATCTTAAACAAAATTATAAATACCAATAAGTAACCCCCAAAAATTGAAAAAGTCAAGATTTACTAGTAATATACCAAGCGATGAACCACTCAAAATGGATGCATCTAACTGAACAAAGATTTAACTATACATTAAGCTCGGCATTTATAATAAATTGTTAAAAAATAAAATAGTAATTGATATGACATTATAGAGTAACGCAGTTATTATATCAGTAACCAAGTTAAATCGTTGTTCGAATACGAGGGTGAATGCTTTCAGCGTCCATAATATCGTCAGACTATTAATTTTTTGTCAGTGTTTTTCAAGAGACAGCGATCTATCCGACAAAATATTATCTTATTAAATCGTTGTTGTCATAGAACGTACATGGATTTTTTAAATAAAATATACGTGTGTAGTTATGTGTAGACATTGTATAACTGGTCAACAGAAATTTATACTGCACAATAAAGTATTTATGAACCCATCGTTTGAATAAAACTGCTTTTAATTACTAAGTAAAAATTAAAAGTATAAAACTTGAAATTGAAGACTGCATTTATAGTTGAGTCAAACAATATATATTTTTTATTTTTGATTTTAGTGCGTAGTTTCATATCGACACTTTAGCTTACTTGCGTTCAAATGGAAGTATTGAAGAGCTGCCTTGTATTTGTAGATTTTTTTATTTGTTAATCTAAAATCTACGCGTAGTGTTAAACTGGTCGCTGGATGGTTCCAAAAGTATGGAATGAAAAATGATTTCTATTTCACGGAAACAATAGCAAAAAATCAGATTAGACTATTTAGTGCAGGACTGCTAAAATATGTAACTATAAAAACAATCTTTGCTTATTTATTACCTACTTACCGAGTGTCGAAAAAGTATTTGCAGACTGTAACTACGACAAAGATGTGACGTCTTACGATTATTACTTACGACATTTGACATAAAAAAACAATCAAAATTTGCAGAACTGGAAAATGGTTGTTTAACACGTGCTCATATACGAGCATAAAAAATTCTGTTCAAAAATTACATAGAGAAGTAGGCAAGTAAATATTCAAAGTGTAGTCGGTCAATTTACAATTTGACATACATAATGTAGTTGTAGAAAAAAATGATGACGTCATATTGTGGTCGTGGTGACAGACTGTTCTGTTACAATAGCTTTTTTTTAACCATAAGATACCTGATTAACATTTTTTCTAATATTTGGCAATAATCCTTATTTTGAATTTTATGAGTTATTGTTTATTGACACTATATATTTATTCATATTAGGGAAACCGATCGTAAGCATAAACGTAAATAAGAACCTTATTTTGCGCAGTGGAAACAATCAGGCGTTTTGAAGATATACAATTATCTTACTTATACTTGTAAATGTAAATATGTGTTTATATATTTTTGTTTTGTGTGCATATTACATTTAAAGCAAAATATCACATATTCGCTGTTATTTATCAATCCATGGCTATCTAAGGTGACTTTAGGTTGCGACCTCCTTTATTGCGATTACGATAATGAACCTACGCGAGTCTCAAACAGTTAACGCTATTGACATGGTTCATATTCATTTGCAGCACAATGATTAAATTAATTTTAATAACTACACTGGTGTCTTTTGTGGCCGCAAAATCAATAAGCGGAAGATCTAATAGAGCAGGTAAGTGCGACAAATAAGGAATTGAATGATATTTTGGGGGTTTCAAGATCTACGAATTTCCATTTATGAGTAAATACTAGATTGTTTACCATTAGCTGTTATTGCTTGTGTAATAATAACGCAGTGTATAATAACGTTCGAAGAGGACATGCAATTGTCAGTGTCGTGTGATAGCATTTTCTGTGCCTTGTTTTTAATCATTTCAAAACAAAACGAAAACTCATAGACATAGACGTACATCTCAAGTATGGCTAGTAATATAAATTGAAATCTAAAGTATAAATTATGGAAAAACTAAAATAGGTACGTAACTACGTTAAACCGAATAACAAGGAAATAAAAAAAATATCAACAAATTAAAGTTGTACCCTTGTGTATACATATTAATAGGTAGGTATACACAACGGTTGTACTTTATTAATTTTTCCAAGCAAATACGGAATTGATATCACTGTAACTATTTCTTCCGCGATAACATGCTCTATAGCAATGATTGCAACACAGATAATCAGTCTGTAATACTTGACCGCAGACAGCTTTTAATAATTTTGAGTTTTGAAAAGCTGCGCCCTGCAGACTAGTAAAGACTAGGCTGTTAACTATAACTGTAACATTGAGTAAATAAACCATTGCATTCGTTATAAATTTACAGCGGAATTTAGAGAGTGAACTTGGTGTCATATTTTTAAAGGTGTTTAAAACTATTAGGTCATTTTCAAGTCAACTGGACCAAACCCATGATTTTGAATTTGAGGTATAAAACCTTAATGAATTTTTGTTTTGGATTATCAAAAGGTTTTATTTTACAGAAAAACTTGAAATTATTGTAGTGCTCAATCAACTATGCACATCCAAAATCTATTGATATTCGGGCAATGTCTAATAAAGTGTAATTTGTTTTAAAGTTTGCTTTTGGATCGTTTGCCAATTCATATTAAAATGACGCTTAACTCGCATATGTCTTAAACATTTATCTCAATTTTTATTGTTCTGACATGCTTAATGCTTAATGCTGTCTAATAAAGCGCGTCAAAACTTTGGTCATTGTGAAAACTTTTGATAAACGATTTTTAAACTTCCACACCTACTTGCGGTAACTAGCTGACTGCATTTACTTTAGAAAGTATATTAGACAACTTAATTGCCGTCTACAACAATTCAAAATATATAATTTTTGACAATAAAGCAATTGTATGGTGCCTGGAAGTAGGATTCTTTCAAATTGAATCGTAGGGTTTTACAGCGTTTACTTGGCTCTAGACTTTCTAACTGCATATTGTTTCAAAGCACTTCATCTATACATTGAATCCGTAAAAACTGAATAGTTCTTGTATCAAAGCAATTAAACATTGCTTTACGACTAAAGTGAGAAAATGGACCGTACAAGGCTTTCTGATTGATTTCCAGAATTTTGTTCTGCAAACCAATGTTTTTGCCTCTCATGTGCTCTGTTATATTTAGCCCCAGTTGACACGCTATATCAAAAAGCGTTGACCGGTGGTATCAAAATTTTATAAAAAATGCGTTTCTATTGTAACATTCTTAGTATTTGCTTCTTAGAATTGATATCTAGTGTACCTTCTATAATTGTTATCGAAAAATACTTATTCTTTTTTACTTTTGTGTTCGGGTTTTGAAATTATTTGTAGTAGGTATTGCTGTTGTTGCTGATAAAGAGCTAGAAGTATCAGAACGATGGATCGACTCTATTCCCGATAACTCAAGAAAATACGATATCCTTGGGCTTGAATCATTCGGATAATGTTCTTATAGATCGACTCACATTAGTTCTTCAGTTACACACTTACACATCTAGTGATAACAAAGTGTACGTGGCCTTTACCGATGTAGAGGTCGTAGGTTTAAGAGATAAATCTATTATTTTTCAAGTTCAATTTGTTTTTGTTTTTCTCTATTGGTCCTTTTACTTTCTTTAAAATTTTTGTATTCACTAAATTTGCACCGATTTCAACTGCTACTACAGAGTTTGATCAAAGTACTTTCGACGCAGTTTGTGTTTTTATAAACTCTCACACATTATTTATTAGGAGCCCTGTGCATTGTGCATATGACGAATGCAAATCACAATAGCGTAGTTAATTACTTGTAGTATCCGCCGCAACTATGGAAGAATAATATTCATTAAATTATTAGAGTAAAGAGGGGCAGAGCACTCCGCTCAATGAGTAGTAATAAGGTCATATCATATTATAAGGTACCGTCAACTTTAGTGTTAGGTTTGATTCGGTAACACAAAAGACAGAACTATACTTTGGCTAGTTACTATCGCTGTCATGGCTGTCAAATCCGACAATAACAGATGAAATTATAAGAAACTATAAGAAAATTAAATACGTCGCAACCGTTGTCCCTACCTTTGAAGATTCAGTGACCTTAGGTACCAATGAAGCACAGAAATTACCTCCATTTTTGCGGCAGCACAGAAATAAGTAATTTTGAATACATTTTAAAATAAGTAATAAAATATCGTATATGTAGATACCAACAAATACGCATCTTCTATGTTTGTTTCTTTATAAATTTCATACATCAGCAAAAAATTCAAAAGCAATACATACATGTATCTACACAAGAACACATGAAATTAGCACCTGTACAAAGGAAAACTGTTTTTTATTTATCTTCTTTATTATCATATATATAATATTGTCGTTTTTGGTTTTTATTGAATATAAGCTCGCAATAGCCACAGAGACAAAATCTGCTGGCCTCGGTTGTTCAGTAGATAGCGTATCTGCCGCTAGGCCAAGAAATTGTGGGTTCAAGTTCCGCATAGGGCTTGGGTGTTGTGTTTGTCTGCATAAATTAGATTTATACTTAAAATACAATTGGGTATTTGCCATGTATTTATATTTTATTAAATTGCATATTAATAGGTAGCATCTAATCCACAAAACAGCTGTGACAGCTTATAAATTCGAAAAAATGGATCGTAAGGTGTATTTTTAATATTAAAATGTGAATATTTAAAGGGACCGCCAAAACGCGAAAATATTGGCAGTGACGTCAGGTGTCTTGTAAATGGCCGCTTGTTTACATCTGGGGTCAGCGCCTCACGCGGCCGCCTCAGCCCGTCCATTTATAAGTTTGTTGTTTGCCTTCATTTTGTGACAAGCGAATTAAAATACGCCAAGAAAAAGTGAAATACTTATGAGTTATGACTTCTGAAGGCATGTTCATTGTTATGGAATTTGTGTACAGCGACGAGTGATTCAACGCGGTGGAGATGAGGAACGTAAAAGCAACAGCATAAGTGATTTTTTATCAAATTAACGTAGCATTGATAATTTGATCACAGTGGGTTGTTGGAAACATACTATTTGTAAACATAAAAACGTAAGAATCAAAAATGTACCCTAAACTTGACATTTATTTTAGGGGTCAGAATAAATATAAATTGCCACATATTTTCGGGGCTCTTGCGGCTCGTTTCCGGTCTAGCTAACAGTCGAATATATGGGGAACAACGTCGTTCTTTATTATAACAATTCCCTCTATCAACTTAAAACGCATATAATTTTTCATATCCTCTTCAAGCTATATTAAAATAGAAACTTACAGTAAGAATTAAGATGATCTTCACAACAGAAAAACAAACTTTGCGATTTCAGCATATCACGTCTAGGGGCCTTAAACAACTTTTTCATACGTTGATAATCTCGGTGAACGGTTACAAAAATTTTGTTAGCTGTACTGACTGAAATATTTTTATAACCATGTACAAAACAACACTTGTTTTGTTTTCCATACATAATAGATGCTTGTTAAACTACACAAATCACTTTTTGGTGCGACCTCTTACACTGTCCTTTCAATAAACACCACACAAAAGCTTTTCCAATACAAGAATGATACTACACCATTAAACAGCACGCTCCTCGGTTATGTTTACATGACACTTGACGTCACGAGTTGAATAAGCTTGGATAGAAGCGTTTTGGCGGTGACTCCTAAGATTGAATTTCAGACCTGAAATTCTCTACCTATAAAGATTTTTTGTTTTTTTTCACATGGCGTACGATATATATGCACTTCAAGATTCATTTTACGTAATTTTCAAAAAAGTGATAATACGCAATTGCATAACATGCACCTAATGAGCTGACAGGGTCATTAAAAGAAAACAGAAATCTGAAAAAGTGACATGTGTAGTATTTTCATAATTATTGGTTCAAAATTTCTGGTCAAGCTAACAACGTGTAAACACTAAATTYCCAAAAAGWCACAAAATACCTGCCACTTTGGCGCTAATATAATGAAACTTTATATATCTAGAAGGATTAGATACTAAATAAATAATCCACAAAAAACCATTAACCCTTAAACGACTGAAATATATTTAAAAATCGTAAAAATTATTTAGAAATATTAATATAAAAGTGGTATTTAGATGCAGTACCCTCGTACTGGACACGAAATAGCCCCCCGCTAGACGCGACACTGACAATTATAGTAATGTATGTTGATGAGCTGGTGTGTCAAGATACTCCATGGAAATGGAAGGTGTCATGTATGTATACACCCTGAATTTAGATTTCGATACCAGAAGAGCCTATATTTACTCATTATTAGAGCTTCCTTTATATTTGGAGATAATTTAAGCTGTCTATTTAAATATGCCAAGTACATTTTCTACGAATGTTACAGTTGATGATGCATTTGAGTGCTTCGGTAAAAGATGCCCCGCAACAACTACAGTCTGCAAGAGAATTAAGACCATAAGCGACGATAAGGCCCTTCTAATAACAGAAATCGAATGTAAAAATGACGAGGGTATGGGTGTGATGTTTAAATATCTTTCTTTTTTGATTCAGACTGAATTTTTAATTTCCAGGTCAAGTTCTGGACAGAATGCGGAATTCTGAGAAAAACCCATTTGATAGGAACACACAGTACACTAGTTATTCGTTTAGTTACAATGGTGGTGGAGGATCTTTCAAGGACACGACAAAAATTGGAGATTTTTTTTCTGACGTATCCATCAGCCACAGTAATGAAATAGGGAATTAGGATTTTTAAAATGAATACATTGTGTAGATATGAGAACCTTGTACGACTGATATATTAAATGTCTGCATGCATACATATGTATAAGGTCAATATAAACTTTAATATTTGTACCTTGATTAGCAATAAAATATACTGCTATTACAGAATCCACACCTATTCAATCGCATAGTGAATGCGCCCCTTCTGTTCCATTAAATGTAAAAATTAATCAAAACCCATATACATAATTGTTGCCAGCGCAACCCATTGGTCACAGATTATTTAATATCATACTTTAAGTACCATGGTACATGGAGGAAATGTCCTTCATAGCCCTAATCAACTGACATCTGACATGCACATCATATTCAGCAACACAAATAACGTTCAATTAGCAATGACACTCATGAAGCAAAATTGATATTTTGTGCCTTTATGTATCATGGTGCGTGTCCGTCATAGTCTTAATCCAAATTTGACATGCACCATCATAATTAACATCAAAAATTATGTTAAAAGACTTTTATGTATTTCACCAGAGGTTAGCACAAATTAGTAGAATTAAGACACAGGCTGATTGTACAATTATTTACTGAAAGCTCTACAGTTAAAACTCTGACTGTTTTTCACATGCGTGAAATTATTATCAACACATTATCTTCCTTTCTTAGCAATAAAAAAATTCATGCATACTATAAACATCATTATAAATTTAGACGTTTAGGTGGATGAAACGCGTGATGTAACTGACCAACTAGTTAAGTATTTTTCAGGTGTGTGATTACAAGTCTTGGCATAACTCATATTTTTCACTTAGTTTCCAGATCCTGGTTAATGTTCTGCCACCAAATCATGGAACGTGTTAGCATTTTAGACATAACTATTCCAGGATGTTCCTAATGAAGTAACTTTAATACACTGTCACGTAAGATAGATGAAACCACAGCTCGGTTTCCCCATAAAATACACCCTTGATTCTACCCTACGTAAATATGGTAATAAGTTTACATCATTCACTTCACAAGGCCAACCCTTGTGAATCAAGTCCAAAATTTTATATAATACTACATCGGTTTGAGTATTTTTGGCAATATCTGCAACAGATAATGGAACATTTTCGAAAACATTAAATGAGTTTAGATGGTCTACATTTGCTTCCTTAGACAAAGGAAATCTAGAGACCATCTGCATTATTAATTGAACTTCGTTTTCCATATTCAATGCTTTAATCATAAACAGATAACAATTCTACCCACCTAGTAATTCTAGCTGCAGATATAATTTGCAGAGATTTTTTTGGGTTCAAAATTAATTTCAGAGGCTGATGATCTGTTACAAGAGTAAAGGATCGACCATATAAGAATTTGTGAAATCTTTTTACAGCAAAAATTAGTGCCAAAGCCTCACGCTCTATTTGTGAGTAAGAACGTTGTGCCCCATTTAATGCAGCCGATGCGAACATGACTGAAAAATCAAAATTATTTATACGGTGACTCAAAACAGCACCTACTCCATAAGCACTAGCATCTCATGTAACTACTGTCGGCTTACATGTATCATAGTGTATAAGGACTTGATTGTTTAACAACAGTTCTTTACTTTTTTTCAAAAGATTGTTTGCATGCCTGTGAAAAATAAAATGCTACATCTTTTTGTAAAAGATTATACAATGATTTTATGATAGTGGACAACATCGGCAAAAATTTATTATAAAAATTTAGTAATCCAATGTAGGCTGTTAATTCTGTTATATTCCGAGGTTCAGGTGCGTTAATGATAGCATCTACCTTGTCTGGTGCAGGGTGAATACCACTAGAATCAATCATATGTCCTAAATATGTTACACTTGATTTAGAAAATTCACAATTAGATAAATTAATAGGAACATTGTATTTTTGCAGACGTTCCAAGATTAGACAAACATTTTTATCACAGTCCTCTATATCTGCACGTAAAACTCGATTCAATGTTACTTTAAAGTCAACACAGATACGAATGTCAAAGTTTTTCATTGGAACCACGACTACTGGTATTGCCCACAGTAAGTACTGGAACTAAAATACCTTGCTTAACCATGACATCTAAACTGTGTTACTTTACTTTTAGAGCAAAAGGTAAATTATAAGGTTTGTAGAAAATTGGTGTCACATTATGTTTAAATTTAAGCGATATCTCAATCTCACGAATATATGAGCCCTCATCACTAGAAAAAAACATTCGCAAATTTACCCTTCAAGGAATCTGCTAACTCTGACCCACTAGAATCTAACTGAATAGCTGACAGAATTGGTGCTTCGCTCAAAACACCCTCTCTCCATTTTGGACAAACAGTATTTAACCAATTTCGCCAAGCAATGAAATAAAAGCACTACTAGAATCATTAACTAACAGGGTAGTTTATAAATATTCCCAATATAAGACATATTACATTCCAACTGCCCTTTAGCTATTATAGACTGTCCAGTTACTCCCTTAAATTATGATTTACATGGAAACAGACTTGAATTGCTCAAATGACATCACTGTTCTGGCTGCTGCAGTGTCTACCTCCATATGCAGGAGTTGATCATTCACCTCGATATCAACCTTCTAAGGTTCACAATTGATACTCGACAAGCAAAGTGGTTGTAGATGAGCAACGACACCTGGCATTTCTTCGTAAATAACTGCAAGAAATTCCATGTCCTCTTCATTTTCGTCCGAGTTGCCCTCATCTTCCAGGCTATGGACTTTGAATTTCGCATTGTAGACAACAGATGTATGACCCTTCCTTTTACACCTAAAATATTCCCACTCTTTGGCTGGACATGTAATAGGATTATGTTTCCTGCCACAGTGAAACAGTTTTTCTTCTGCACTCCTGATGACTGGATACGACTGCTTTGTTCTGAACTTTCACGATTATGCTTTTCTGACTGCGACTGAGACGGTTTGTTCTTGATTGGCGATTCAAATTAATATTTCCGCGCGCTCGAGCGGTCAGCTGGTCGTGCAGAAAGCAGTCCACATGATTCGTTCTTGTTTTGTGGCGCATAAAATACAACTTCGTTTAAGGAAGATTTTTACCTTTTTGGAAGCAACTATTGCCTGCAAGTGTAGGTATACAGAAAGCTGGAAGTGTTCTTAACACTGGTCATTTTATTATTGTGAGTGGTTGTAAAAGATTTAGCAAGCTAGTAAAATAAATTCTTGACTACCAAAACACACAATAACCTACCACAATTTTTTAACTGGTACTGATATTTTCAGTTTTTAGTCTGTGTCTGCGTAATCTGCTTTGACGAACAGGCTAAATGAACAGCAGGGTAAATTGAAAAGTAGAAACGGACAAATCAGCATAAATGCAGAGGGTGCATGAAATGCACATGCACTCTGACCGTAGCAATATTACATTTTAATAACGTGTTTTCTAAACAGAACAGCTGCATAAAAATGTTTGTATAGGGTGCATCATAAACAAATAGTCGATCGAGATTCCTTGTCATTCATAAAAGCATCTTGATATGAGATGATATCGCACTGCTAGAGTGATATCGCTTTGTTAAAAAACGCCTTTATGGAATGTGCCTTTTTTAGTAAAACAACGGAACCTACAACTTTTGCTTAGCGCAGCCAACGTGTGAACGTGTTATTGTTTTACATGTCTGAGAAAATATTCTTCCTAACAACATACACAATACTATATAAAATTTTGCCGTTTAAAAAATATAAATTACACAATATGCCTAATTTCATAATTTGCTAACTTCTATAATCATAGGAAAGGGCAATAAGATGTAATTAATTGTTCTATGATTTCCAACAGTTTTGTACACTTTTAAGAGAATGTAATTGAATGTTAGATGAAACTAAATGCGGAAGAGTTCTCGTAACAGTAGTCTTCACTTTATTTCCAACATATTTGTTATACTAAAGTTGGTACAAAAATAATAGGGCTTCAATATCTATCTTATTGCTGTTTTAACTTTTATGTAATTCTTCAATGGAAACAGGATTTCTCCTATTTTTGGTTTTTCAATTCAGACGGTGCCGTGTATAAATCAAGTTGTTATGGATAGCTAAACACTAACGTGCTTTTGTAATTTAACTTCAGAATAGTGCTTTTTTTTCAAACGCCAGTTCTTCCTCAGAAAGAAGTTTCTTTTGCACTACCACTGACCTTAATCCCTTAAAGCATCATCCAAGAATGATTTAAAATCACAAGACTGCTAGCTGGCGTAATCGGACTATATATGATGCCACAGACTCCGACATCTCTTGTTTACATTGAAATAATTTATACCTTTCTGTAATAACAATGCGCTTGGGGTTAAAGTGCTTTCCCAGTGTTTGTTTGAACTTTTCATAATTCTTTGAACTAGGAGCTTCTGGCGCTAATGAGTTTTTTAGAATATTGTACATCTCACCTCCCACTAAAGTTATGAACAACGGCACTTTACGTTCATTTGGCACTTCATTTATCAAAAACAACTGTTCCGTCCTTTCTATATATGAAGGAAAATCTCCCGTTTCGATTGCAAACGGCTCGATGTGATCCACCAGTGGTGACATTTTTGTATTTCTGCACACGACTTGGACTTTACTTTTATTTGACTTTCATTTGACACGTGGTGTGCAAAAATACTTTACATAAGACTTTTTCCTTGGTTCTTTGACTTGAATTCGCCTGTACGGTGCCGGCGTTTATGGCATACTCACATGAATCCTGATTTGACTCGTCGCCAATAAGATGTATTTCACCAGAAGTTAGCAAAAATTAGTAGAATTAAGACAGGCTGATGATTGTACAATTATTTTCTGAAAGCTCTACGGTTACAACTCCAACTGTTTTTCACATACATGAAATTATTGTCCATACCATGATGCATGCCCACCATAGCCTCAACGGTCTTCAATCCGTGAAAAATCACGTTCGACACCCATGAAGCAAAATATAATTTTTGCATATACGTCATAATATTAATATAAATTTCACATACCATCATACCAAGCATCAAAAGACGCAATCAGTGGCACCTATGAAGCTATGGAGGTATCGTGGTGCATGCTCGTTAAACGCTTTATCAAAGTTTGATATGTCACATCTTACCACAGCAATCTAGTTACCTAGAAGTTAAAGCAATGATAAGATTTTGTAATAAATGATCCATGCGCAAGTAAAGGCAGGCGTATGCCCAGTAAAGAGTATATGGGACCGTCATGGGAACGCCACAACAAACCTGACCTGACCTGCCACACATCTCGCTAATCGCCATTCACTCGGTCGCCAAATCGAGCATATTTAAGTGCTTCTACCATGAGGGGTTACGCTAAAAACTAGAGAATTAAAAGATTGTCATTTGAGCGTCGTACGCTTCCTTTGATGCCTTCATGATAGGTTCCAAATTTGGGTTCCGCGTACATAGTTAAAAGTAAACGTTGTGTGACAGGTTGTTATATTGCCTCTGGTGGTTGAATAACCATCGTTCCATTAACACTTCAATCATTTTTCGCATTTCCGTCTTCCTTTGGCACCTTCACTAAAGAAGGTGTCCAAAGACTGTTGCCGAAAGTCGGCAGCACCATTGACAGTAGGGATGTGTCATGGCCACCTCTAATAAGGCCGAGGCCGTAGTAAATGGCAACAGTGCATTTGTTACAGCACAAGGCCGACTCACCGGAATCCGAAAGTCGCGCGCGTAAAATATATAACGTCAACCCAATTTTATTGATAAGGCTTTTGAGATATTTTTTTCACAGTATTTCTTAACTTTCGTAAAAGCCGACATCTGTTTTGAAAATGCAAATCAATTGCCATATTCGGAGCGAAATAAAATTGAGGTACGAAGTGTTCTTTCGAAGTATTCAGACATTGTAAACTGTATATTTTTGAAAATCAGAAAAGCTTCCAGCGGCAAAGTTATACAGGAAGGGTGGAATGTTATATCATTGAAGGAATTGTCGCGATAACTTGAATAGGAACGAAATTTTGAGTCAAAGGCAAGAACTTCGTGCATTAGGGAAACCCAGGTAAATGTCATGGCCTGCGAATTCTGGCACAATAGCAGTATTAATTTAACTGTCAATGTTGAATTTTACATCCTTACTACATTGAGATCTGCTTTATTTTTTATAAATCATCTAAAATACTGAGACAAAGGATTTATTTTATGAGCATTACGACTACCACATACGCTACAAAAAAATTTTATGTACTTACATTATTTCTGAAAAAATTTATTTATTTAAATATAAAATACATTATCTCTGAAGTAACAATAAATAAACCTGATATGCCAAACAGTTTGGTAAGATTTCCTGAGATGTTAAGACATGTACGTAATAAGAGAGAAGCTATAAATATATTTAGATAAGTATTTCTAAAAATAAAGTATTTATATTTCTTATATTTAAATCTGAGACTACAGTTTATTGGAACGTGCCTTGAAATAATTATTTAACAAAGAATTATTAACAATTGTACATTTTACACCATTATTGCATAAATAGCAATATAGTCAAATATAACTCAAAAAAAATGAGATTCGTTCACTTAAAACATTTAAAATAACCTGTTTGGTAGGTACTTGCCGACATAAACAATATCTCAAATTTTGCAGATATTCACATCTGCATCGAGCACACGTTTAAAAACAAGTTTATATGGCACTCCACCATTTATTAAATTGTAATAAGGACCTAGTCAATGATCATTATCTTTCATTAATTTAAATTTAACGCATTCATTAAATGCATTCAAAAGCAATTAAATTTTCGTCCAAATTTGAATGCAACAGAATCGCTAATATAAAATATACTCATTACAACAATGATTGGCTTTTTGATAGTACTTCACAGACTTTCTCAAAGGCCGAAGTGGAAAGTTGTAAATTCAGCACTGAGTAGATTGTAATGCAAATATATATTATTATTATTATTATTAATCCGCAGTTTAGGTTCTGACTCGACAATTTCATTAGCGATTGTATCAAAAATTTCTGCCGACCATTTGCCAGTAACAGCCTAATCTAGATTCCAAATTATGGGTCTGAACACTGTACTAGTGCAAGGAGAATCGGCCTTGTGAGCGATGATGCCAAATTGATCAGGCCGCGGCCATCTCAATGGTGGCCATGGATGTGTCGGTCCGTTCGGAAGCGTTTCACGCAAGTGAATCGATGCGGCTCCGGATCCAGTTTTGTTTGCTACCGCCGGCCCGTACCGCGTTGCGTGCGCGGCAGGCAGATCCGGATCCAAATAGAAATATTTAGCCTGCTGGTCGTGGTCAACGACGGAGCCAAGCCATCGCCATCGGTCCGTGTCCGCGGTGTGGACCATATTTGACTGGAATAATCGACTAGTTAGTTAGTTGAATGCTGAATACTAAAGCCCAACTAAGTCTGTGAATTTCGAATCCACTGCACTGGTTCCGCTAAAGAATCGCCGCCAAACATGTGATTTGTTACACATCGTTTCGGATCCATTTGGAACGGGTCCGACGGACCGGGTATGCAAGTTGTTTGGCTCTCGTGGATGCGGATCCACTTGCGGATCCGGAATGCCAACTCTAATTGACATGACATATAAAAAACCGGTATTATGGTATGAACTTACTTATCCTTGGACTGGAGGCTGCAGCTGCTGGAGCCCACAGTGTCTCCGAAAGTGGGAAGCTCTTAGAGTTCAGTGGTTGCCACCGAGAAGATAACTACGGATAGCTCCACTTAAAAGGATAACGATCATTGCCATCTATCATAGGATGGGCCTCTTTTAGAAAGACGATGATAGAAGTTTCAAATGCCACCAGTATATGGTGGCAACTTACAAGTATAAGATTTTTACATTTTTTGCTCTTTTTTTATCTTATTCATGGTGAAACACATAACAACGATCATGCAATAGAACGTGACAGGAATATGTCATATGAACTCTCAATATCTCTGAACAGTTGAACACGGATAAAATTAGGTGCTCCCTTTTTTAAATTAACTAGTTTCACAAGATTCTTTTACTTCTTAAGAGTTTTTGAGCTTATCATAGTTTGAGTTTTGCTAAATTTGTTGTTTTACATTCGATTTTCCAAAATTTAAGGTCGCTTAGAGCAGACAAACAAATAAATGTGAGGTAGTACATAGCTTCTTAATTGTTGTATTACGATAAAAACATTGTTATTATACGGTAATTTTATACTTATGGCGATAAACTGAATGGTTGGTATTTGTAATTTTATAACTTAAAATGAAAATAAAACCTAACGTTTAACCAGTCACATTGTGGTTAATTTATAAAAAAAAATTTACATTGAACATGGGGCGCCACCTATAGACAATCCGTTAAAGCTTGAATTCGTCGGCTAAGACAGGGACGCTTCCGAATCGTTTGTTCAGCATCCTTAGTGGAAGTATTCGTAGTCTAGACTTATGTCGTAACTCGACAATAAATTGATGACGAAAGTTGGTTCTTTCCTGATTTCGATGTTATATTATTATTATATTAGAATATTGGGACCGAGGCGGTAATAAAGTATGGTGTTCCAAGTAAGTAACAGCTTTTGTGACTGACGTTTGTTTTGGGCGAACATTATTGATAATTGTTGGGTTTTTGTACGGATTTGATACATTTGTTTTACACCACAACTAAGTTGTGATTTATCGAACAGATTGTTATTTTACGGAAATGTGAATTTATAAACAGCCATACATAAGAATCTTAGGTACCTATTGTTCTAAATAAAAAATTTACGAAAGCTATTAATCTATTATTAATATTCTTTTATTGAAGTTGCCTACATCTGAATATGTAATTAAACAAATGTATTTGTTTTATCGGATGCACTACATGTTTGTCTTTTAACTGCAAAAAAGCATTCGCTAGGAGCATCATTCCTTGCTTTTTGATTTTAAGGAGCAATTTTTAGAATTCATTGAATATAATAGGCACTCGTAGGTGCGTAGAAGTGCTGTGAATGAGTTGTTCTCCTCAACCTTTTGTACCTCAAATATAATAAACCATGGAAGTATAACAGCTCTTTTTTGTTGAACAAAGTAGAGTTTTTAGAAGTTATTACATATAATCCTATTTCTAAATTTGCTTTTTGCAAAGATAGCAGCCAGCATTTTAACCGCTACTTTTGTGTTTCTTTTTACGCTTGTTATGCCTCTGAAGAAGGCAGCGCAGCTGTTAAAATGGTCATATTTGGCTTTGCCAAAAATACATTTGGAAGTAAAACTAAGACAAGTGTTTTATTATTAGAATTTAGTTCATGACATGTGAGTGACTGATTGGCTTATTTCTAGTTTTATTACTTAAAATTAGAGGGGTAGATGGAGTAGGAGTTGAAAATAAAACTGCAGGTTATGGTAATATTGCTTTACTAGAGAGACTCAAATAACTGTTGTCAAAGAGCTTACGATGATACTTGACCTACACGTAGGTATATAAATATTAGAAATAATCCTTTTACTTTATTAATGTGCTGGGACTAAGATTTTATTTTTTTCACTTAACAATATTTGACTCCCGTTCCTAGGCCTATATTGTCTACATTATTCATATACAAGGAAACTTAAAGTGTGAGAGAACATCAAAATGCAGAGACGCCTAAAAAAGGTTTAGGATGAGATAATTCAAAACTGTATAAAGCTTCTTACCAWTAACATATAAGAGCATCTCATCTATTAGGTTGTAGCTTACAAAGAATAAGACTCAAGGATGGCTTGTCAATAGTGCAATTATTACATAGTTTTATTCGAGTTTGAGATGCATATATTCTGTGCCAATTATCATTTTCGAAATCAGGATTAGCTTTTCTTTTTTATCAATGGTTCTGTCAATTTTTCTGACAATTAAACAGTTGATTAGTAATAATATAATAATTTATTATTGGAGGAAAATGTCACATAACATGCATGCCCTGGATGGGATTCGAACGCGTAACCTCGGGGCTCAGGAATATTTGTGGTCTTACACTTCTTAAACTGTATGATTTGAATGTAAAAAGTATGACAACTACCATTCATTAGAACAGAAATCTAAACATTACATAATCTAAAAACTGCCGCATGCGTCCATATGATGCCCTCCCACTTCTCGGCATTTCAGTCTATTTTAGTTCGCTTGCTTGTGGTTAAACCTCACAAACAAACATCAGTCTTTGTTTAAAATTTTACATGAGGTTTAAAAAGTCGTTCTAGATATGGATATACGTACAGTGACTTGTAAACTAGATACAGATACCTCGCTTATACTCTAATTGAGCTTAATAATTTGAATAGTTGCCTAACATATAATTTCTATTAGAAAATTGTCTTACAGAACACTCTTTTAATAAGTAAATTGAATAACAAAAAAATAATTTAACAGTGTCTATATGGAACTTGTGTAGATTGTCATTTTTGTCAGCTAACTGGTTGAATTCTTGTCAAATCTTTTAAGGAACTGTGCGACCTCTTCGGGAAGTCTGGGTCTAGTGCATTTTCGCTTCCACCTAGTAAATCTCCCTTTATTGTAACATACGAATACTATAAAAACTATAACACCTTGCAGGCTGTCAAGTATATCAATTGCGATTACAATGCCATTGTACGTGTTAATTGCAAATGATATAGCTTGCGTTGTCCAACATATGAAAGCAATTATAACCACAAACAGGCAAGACGAGAACCTGAAAAAAAGAATAGAAGTGTTACAGAATATTTATTTTTACCACTTGATTATTAAACTAGGAAAAAAGTATTTAGAAATGCATAAAAACTTCAGAATACGCATTTACAAAAATATGCTGTCTCCTGTAACCGTATTCTATTATGTACCGCTATTGACCACGTATCGCATATATTATTAAACGACAAAGAGTTAATACACGATGAAAGTAAATTTATGTCTCGCTATATCATATGTGATGGTTCACAGTAAATAAAGCCTGTGAAATATCGTCTCAATAGCATAGGGTTGTTGCACATATTTTTTAAATGCTGTTTTTTAAACTACATTTAAAGTATTTGTCTTTTTTAAATTGACCGGTTTGTGTATTTAGGAAGTTTTCAGAGTTCGTATTATTTTAAACGATGTTTATAAACTGTCATTGCGAGGTCTTCTTAACTGCATTAATTACATTACAATTATGTTACAAATTTAAGGGTTAACATCCAACTACGTTAACAACGCTGGCGCTGGTCGGTAGTAGTGCTGTCGATTCGTATCGAATATATTCGTTATTCGAATACAGTAGAACGAATATTCGTTCAAAATTGTCCCAAATAATACTCGATACTAAAAAATGAATATTTGCATTTATTTTATCCAGAAAGAATAAGCGAGCGAAAACTAAATGTTTGTAGGTACTTTTCTTATTCGGATATTCGGAAAACGTTGAATAAATTTATTCGGTTTTAAATGTTATTCGTTTTCGAACCTAAAATGTGTTTTTTAATAATATCGGTCATCAAACCATTTTGATAGCGAAAAAAGTAATAGACATATGTAATATGGAGTTTGCGCAGATATTTTGCACAGCAGCTGCTTCCGTTCTTACACAAAGAATGTGTTTCACTGCCAGCCTAACCTGACAGTTTTTACATAAAGGTGTATTTCCCCCAAGGAAACAAATGTTGATGGGTCAGCGCCACATGTCTGATGCGCAATCTGTGTGTTTTGGTTAAACTAGGTCTATCTAATTTGACCAGTAAGTATTCACTAAAATTTAGGTTGCTATTAGCCTATTATAAATAAATGGTATTATTAATATTATTATTATTACTACTACTACTACTACTACTACTACTCTCGGGGCAGCACCCTAGCGACCCTACTTAAAAAATAAATTTTTTGGAGGAACTTTCGATCTACAGCTACTGTACCATTTAACTACCTAGCTACATTTGGTGGATTGCGCTAAAAATACAAAGGTGTTGCATATAATACTTCTATTAGAACATTTAGAGATAGCTTGTGTTATTTTTTTGTAAATTTTGTTTTATATTTGTCCGAGTCTCTTTAAGTGAAGCAATTTTTCATGCTGTTATGTCTGTCGATACAGTTTTATAAATTATTCCAGAAGTATGGAAAATATGGAAACACTTTTGTTCATCGCATCATTGCATCTATGGTGAATTTTCAGCTACGAATAATTATGTTCGCAGTGAACTTTATGTAGAGAATCTTCTCCGAAAAGGTTACACTCGTTAAAAAGTACCTGTCTAAACTGCGTTTGTTCTCAAAGATATACTTACGCATCATTTTCATCACTCCACTGTCCACGTCTTTTTAGTTCTTTAATATGCAGAAAGGATTTCACTAAAAAGACAACGCTACTAGCCAACGCTAGGTAAGTAGGAATGTACAAATAAATTATCTTGTATGTGCTTTCTGCAAAAAAAACTTTTATAAGTGCTAATGCTTGTCTAAAATGATAAATGAAACTTACCTTCGAATAAACACTGGTTGCCTCCAAGTTGAGGTTTTAAGAAAAAAACGGGTAAAAACGGTGTATTCACTATTATATCTGAGCATCCCAGGATAATGACTGATATTAATAATGAAATGACAGCATATATAGTCAGTTTATTTCGAATGAATTTTAACAGTTCTCGATGTGCGCTAACCCTTTGGGTGTAGCGTATTCCATCCGTTTCGTCACGTATAGGTGTTGCTTGCTCTATATAAGGAACGTCAATTTCTATTTTAATAATTGTACAATATGTTTCATAACTGAGGAAGGCCAGCCAAGAAAACGACATTAGTAAGAAGAACTCCAAAATGTACCCTGAAAGAAGGTGTTACGATTTAGTGCAGGTTACCTTCGTTGACTTATCAACACTATGCTATACATCTTTACTTTTTTTAATTAGACGGAGCTTTTACAGAATGGATCTCTTCTTGCGTTATTGTGTTGCATTTTATAACATGACAGATAAAGTTTTTTTTAAATTTGATAAATAATAACTAATATTAAATTTTCAGTATTGTTCAGAATATATTCGTGAACAAAAAATGTAGATAAAATATCTATCTGACAAAATATTATCTTATATTATGGACGCTGAAAGCACTCACCCTCGTAAAATATCTAAGTTGAGAACTTGTCATTTTTGTACTCGATAACAAAATTATTTGTTTTTTACAATAAGTTACGAATACCGTAAACATGCTGCAATTAAGAAGAATTTTGAAATAATTATTGTTGTCAAGCGTTTCTCAACCTTTCTTAGCAATAGACAACATCCTGACAACTATTTTACAACTTTAGTCCATACTGTCACTGATTGAATTTTGGGATATCCACATCTGATGATATAAATTTTTGTTGAAACGTTGCATACAATTTTTCTCAATTCAGCTTGCTGAAGCAACAAATGGTAATAGTGATCAACATCCATTTAGTTGCTTACACGATTTTGCGATGGATTGTGAGCAGAGTTATTGTTGTTTGTAAAACGATAGAAAATAACGTTACAGAAACAAGCACTATTCAATAGTTTTCAATAGTTTTCTCTAGAAATCTTCACATTCTTAGTTTGCCCCTCTACAAATACTTCGCGTCCGCCTGGACAACAACAACACCTAAATTAGGCTACTCATCACTAGCTTATTCCTATTTTTACAAAAACTCGTAACTAAATAAATATTACTTATTAATATTTCTTATGTTAGCATGTATCGCATAATATTGCAACAGCTTAACCTTTATTTGCCCTTTTGCAACTTATATTTATAACTTTTGGGTTTTTAATGCAAATATAGCTCAACAAACAAATTAAATAATCTCCATAACAGGCGTTCATAAAAAACGGGTCAAGTAAATATGGTTTTTGTCATCGTGAATGTACCTTGTACTGGTGTTGGTCCAACGTCCAACAAACTGAACTGTCATGACTATCAGTTGTGTCGATTGTCACATTGCGGTTATCCAAAAATGTATTTTGCGACTGGTTAACGTTTTCGCAGAATCAACTGTGCCCATATTCATCTCATGTAACAGTAATACCATATTTTCATCAGTACTAACGACAAATACGCCAAACCGACCAAATGTCAAATTATTCGAACTAATCTACACGACAGGCGTGTTAGAAAGAGAAAACCGTGACTTGCTTGGCCCGTTCTTTCACGAACGCTCGTTATATACATACAAACATACACATTTGTTCATAAAACTTTAAAGTTAAAGTCTTGACTGTTGCCAGGTTTACCGCCTGGGTGGAAACCAATCCTTATCAAGCGTAACCTCAGAATTGACCTGACAAACTGACATGTCATAACGCATGCGTACTACTAGCTAATACTTGTAATAAGTTACAGGATAGTTAGAGGTGTGCAGTTCAGTTATGTCAGGTTGTACATACATACGTACACCAGAAACATTAAAATACACACACTGACAGCGAAAAACGAACATACATATTACGTACAAATTGCCAGTTTGCAGACTTTCTCCACATATTTTTCGTAAGTCTTTATAATAATTTGTGAAATTCTAACAACATAATAAAATGCGATTTATTATTTGGTTATAAAATTGATCTATAAAAATGGCATTTGGAATTATTTTAAATATTTTGGCAGTTCCCCTGGTTTCAGTAGGTGGATGCATTAAAACACCATATTGTATGTAAATATATAACATATAGGGTGTAGTTATCTATGCTTTATTACATTCAACTTACCTATTTCATTACATGTTTTATCCTTTGCATGGAGTACTTGACCTAATCCCAAGCACATAAAACTGCATGCCATGAAAAAACTGTATATAGTAATACAACGACCTCTAATTGTCTGGCAGTTAAGAAAGATCATGGCGGTGAGGAGAAAGAATACTGATGAAGTAAATATAACTAATGGGATTTACTGCATTAGTAACGTAAAACTGAATTTAGATGTTTTTACTCACCGATGGTGTATGCGTGATATAAATACTGAGGCATATAATTGCTTCCTGAAACGCATATTAGAGGTAGCGTTTCAAAAGATCCATTGTAATGCAACACATCTATACAATACTTGTCAGGTGAAAATAAAATGCTATGATTGTAATAAAGCAAAGATCCGTTTTGTAACATATCCATTCGATCGGAGTTTGGATCTAAGGCAATTCTAATTAGGCTTGTAAAGAAAAGTGTACTTTTAATATGGATATACCTTTCGTTTTCACATTTTATTTTGTTTTCGTAAGGTTTATAAAATGCGTCTGAATAATTCCGAGACTCGTTGTTAATGTGGGTTTCGTTCATCTCAAGAAAATTAAGACGAAGGTCAAATTTTTTACTTTCTTTGCTTTCTTCACATCCATTTTCCGTGAGGATTTTTGTTTGAGCGCAACACTTGGGCACCTTTATAGTCGTCCTGTTGACCTGTAACATAACCAGTTAGATACTTTTATGATTTATTTATAATTTATGACTATTATTGTACTAATATAAATATACTCTTATGCAAGATTCAAATTGATATATGCTGTTGTCTTAATATGAAACACTATTAGTTATATAAACTTCATGGCAGTTGCAGAGTGTTGATATCTAATCAGAGTTGGTACCAGATTAGCAACTAGACTAGAGTATTTCTATAATGCAGCGGCAGGTATTTTCTGTCGATCTAACTTCTTTACTACAAAATTTATAATGATAACTAATGTGCAATACAACTGTGGATTAAATAAGACAAAAGCTGCAACAAATCATTGTTGAGGGATCGTTATTCCAACTTTTATCTAAGTATGCGAAATGCATATTGAATACCTTCGTACTCATTCTTCATCTTTTTAATTCCTTTCTATAATAATAATCAATAAATATTATCAAACTTTTAATCTCATCAAGCGACTACCTACCCCTGGAATGTCAGGATACAGTGCCATACAAAAACTAGATTACCAATGACAAAACGACAGCATATACAGAGTATAGATAAAGCAACGAATAAAATTCAAAATAAGGGTTATTTGCAAAGATTAAAAAACGGCGTTACAAATAACTTAAAATTTAAAAAGGGCTTTATTTTGAGACGATCAGAACAGAGCAGTCTATTTCTATGAGGAGGCTGTGACGCCAACAAATGTTTCTTGGAACCATAAGCATTTCTTCCATCATCTATTATCATCTAAGGAATTAACTCATTATATGTCATTTGGCATAAAAAACAACCAAAATGGGAACAATTGGAAAAATGATTATTTAACACGTGGTATTCATAGTTGTTTTATATCTAAATTTTGTTTCCGTAAAAAATTCTGAGCAAGTAACAGATGCAGAAAATAGAACAGATGTCTACAGTTCTTTGTATCCTTATATACTGAGAAATGAAGAAATCTAAGGTTATTTTAAAGTTGGCTACAAATATAAAACAAGAAGTTAGGAAAATGGCGATGATACAGTTCAATTAACAATAAAAAAGTAAGAAGTAATGTGCGAATTGCAATTCTTACTTTTTTTTTCAAAGATACCCTGCAATTACAACGAAAATGAGACCTTCCACATCTAAAATCACTAAAAGTAATAGATTTGCCGAGTGAACGTATTTTTTTCATAACTATGATCGCTGAAAATACAGAAAATTGTTTTATACAAATAAGCAGTGGCGGCTAGTGGGATTTTTATCTGGGGAGCGCTGATTGAATAATACAAAAATATACCTATTTTAAATACTTTTCCTTTTATTTCTTAGAAAGGTCATCGCCAGCAAACAATAAACAAACAAGCAAAAAAACGCATTTGTCTCTTCCCATTCGCGCAACCATGAAGCCTTTTTGTAAACATTTGCATAAAACTTTCTGGTAAATCCTTTTCGATTTTTGGTAACTGGGTTGTACTTGATTTAAATTTAATACAGGCACAGGGCGCTTCGTTTTCCTTTATGTTTACTTTGTCCGCCAAACTCGGAGAACTGAAGTCTAATTTAATTAAATCACACCCCCACTTTTTGTCTTCAACGCAATTTTCCACAAAAGAAACACCTGTACGTACGCTTAATAACCGCTCACGTTCGGATGCATAATTTGCAGAAATGCGCGCTCGTGTCTCGGGCTGAACGAACTAAGCCCGAAATTCCACTTAGAATCGCGTGTCGACGCGTACAATTTCCATCGCGTTGGCCACAGAACATTGCATTGGCATCGAAACGCTTTGAGCTTACAGGAATCAGCCCGCCCGGCAGCCGGCAGGCAAGTGAATCAATGGCTTGCGGGTTCCCGCAGGGCAGGCGCCGAACGCAAATCTACATAAGATTGTAAATTAAATACCTATGGGTAATAACTAATGATGGATATATTATATCATTAGATGTAAATGTAAATAAATGTTTTAATTTAATTGAATTTGATGTACGTAGTCATTTACGTAGGGAGGGCGACGCCTTGCAGCCCTCCCTCACCAGCCGCCACTGCAAATAAGGTTTTTTAAAGTTTTGGCTGTACAACCTAAAATTTTTGTTAAAGGTAGCCAACTTCCGGTTGTACCGCACAATCATTTTTTTAGTGCCACTTTATTAACAATACATTATTACAATACGCTCGAAAATGCACCAGTACTAGCAGCGGAAATGTGCAGCAACTTCTAAACTAATGGAGATAGAAGTAGAAAAATAGGTAGCAATGCCAACTGTCAGCAATTAACTGACACGACGACAAAGCTACCTAACTGCCTAAACAGGTACTACTTCCTATAGGAGATAGAGCGATGGGTTTTGTTGTTATTTTAAGGAGCACAAAAAATTTTATCATTGAAATAGAAAAAAGGTTGACTAGAACAGATTTTTAATGCCTTTGTATTTTGAAATTTTCCCAGGCAAATAACTTTCTTTTGTAATAGAATGCAATACGTATTTTTGCACATTCGGGTTCGAAAATAAATTTCCTTTATATGGAAATGTTAATAGCTCAAACCGGCAGTTTTCGTTGTAAAAAAATCAAATATATATTTCTTTAACTTCAAGAAATCACAGTAGCGATCCTAGTCGATTTTCTTTGTTTCTTATCAACATCTATTATTTCGCTATTGGGCTCTGCAGTATACCTTATGTCCACATGCAGTCCACATTTAGTATGTGTTTGTTGATGTACGGTAAAAATTAAAAAGTGTCGCCGGAACTTGTAGTATCATATTAAATTTTAATTTACATGAAAGACGGCTTTTTTGAGTGCTGGCATACAGTACGCCATTTACAGCAAATTAAAGTTGATGAAAAAAATGAAGCGGAAAGCCAAGTCCTAAGGACTTACATTGACCCTTTTATGAACTTACACAGTATGCCCTTTTTATATTGCGAAATTTACGCTATAAAATACTACTGAGTTTGTAGATTAGATGTTCCCAAAACTTTAATATTTTCTATTTTGATATTTTTTCGTAATTGTTGAAAGAATTTCATAAAGTTATATTATATTATGTTTTGAAAACTGTTTCAATAAAAATGTATATATTATTCTGTTACCAAAATAATGTTTAATATACTCCATCTCAATGTATATGTTCAACTGTACCGCACGCACGCGGTTTCCTAACCTATAATACTCGTTTGTTTATATCTCAAAACTAAATTTATTCATCAGTTGCATTTCGCCGATTGTTTTGGAATATGCCGATAATGAAGTGTTTTCAGTGTAATATTGATGAGAAAGACCATCTTGCTGTGATGCAGTGTGATAGCTGCGCCAGAACTTTGCACAAGGCATGCTCTGGACTTTGCCCTACAGAATTAAAAGTTGTTGAATTAAAAAACAAGCGCCTCTTAAAATATTACTGTGGGGATTATATGGAGGGCCTTATACAAGCCCCCAAGCTTATTAAAGCTGTCCAGGATCTATCTGAAGAAATAACGAATCTTAAAGCGCAAATTCAATGTGCCCAGCGGACCCTTCACAACCTGCAATACGGGTGGATACACTGGATTTGAAATACAGGGAAGAAATTGTGCAAGAAATGATGGAGAGACAGATTAGAAGATCCAATATTATTAACGCAAATGTGAGAGAACCAACAGGCTCAACCCATACGGATTGCTGAGGATGTTCAGTCAATGAGATTTTCGAGGGAGCTGAAATAAATTTAAAAGGACTAACGGTTTTCCGTTTGGACTTGTTTAAGTCGGATAGAAATCGTCCAATTAAAGTGATTCTCAATTCACCGGAGGATGCACTGTGGATATTAAAGAACAAGCAAAAACTATGTGCTAGTACGATAAAAATTTTTGGTGACCAAACCAAGGCCCAGAGGGACTACTTTCACCATGTGAAACAGAACCTTCAGGAATTGGGGGACGTCAATAAAACAATTAAATTCATAAACGGCATTCCTAAGATCGTGAATCGGAAATCTACAATATTGCCAAAAAACTGAGTTGTGCTTCTGTATATTGTTTAATTCAGATATCTTATATGTCAACAGTCAAAGTCTTCCAAGTCATTTCGATGAGATCTGCAACAGCATTCTGTGTTATAACCCAAAGATTGTTTTGTTGAATGAAACTAGAACAGGTGACATTAATGATGCCGAAATTGCAATCAATAACTACAATTGTGTCCGTTGTGATTCTTCAGGAAAGAGAACGGGTGGTGTAGTGATTTACATACATCATGACTTGGAGTTTTCTCAATTTCGATCATTTGTGTTGGAGGACAATTGTTGGTGTAAGTTTGTGAAGATAAAAATGGCTGGTACCAAGTGGACAGTTGGATGTCTATATCATTCACCTTCTGCTTTAAGATCAGTGTTTCTGGAAGAGTTCGATGGTATTTGTGATGCGGTGTTCTCTGGTGGCGAGCGTGGTAGTCTTGTTGGTGACTTTAATTTAGACGCTTACAGTGACAGTTACTATGTTAATAAGTTAAAAAACATTTTTTTGATGTATGGTATGAAGCAATGTATTTCAGAGGCAACAAGAGTTAAGTTACGGACACTAGTAGCACGCTCATTGATAATGTATTAACTAATTCAGAATATGTTGAAACAAGAGTGCATTCTGTTCCGAGAATCACTGACCATTATATCATTTCTGTAAGTATTTGTCACTCAACACTAAAATTGAACAACCTAGTTAAGAAAGTTCGTATAATGAATGACTATAATCTTGATATGATAGCAAGCCAACTTCGAATGTGTAAATGGTCTTTGAACTCCGTTGATGTAGATTTAATATAAAAAATGGGTTACCTTGGTTTGATAATGATGTTAAAAACAAAATTAGGGAACGGAATATTGCATATAAAACGTTTAGGAGTAGTAACCAGCAAAACAGGGTGCTCAGTTGGCAGCTGTATAAATCAAAGCGGAATGAGGTTGTAGGTTTATTTAGGAAGAAAAAGCGACGTTACTACCACAAAAAATTGATTGTTTTAAGGATAACTCCAGTATGATGTGGAAAACATTAAAAAAACTTGTAAATACAAAAAATCAGTGTGACTATAGTTGTGTTCGTTTCTACTGTGATGATCATATGATTTTGGTAAGAGATACTGTAGAGATTGTGAACAGGTTCAATAATTATTTTATAGAAAGTATTGGTTCAATTGTCAGTGATATAGATTACAATGATTCATGTCAATTTAAAAACAGCAATATGTATCCAAATTTATCGGAATTCAGCCGAGTGGACATGAGTCAACTAAGGAAAATAGTTAATAATCTGAATAATAAATTCAATGTGAATGATTGCACTAACTCTAGAATCCTAAAAAGAATATTTCAAACTATAGGTCATGTTATTTTGAATTTCATTAATACTTCACTGTCTGGTGCTTGTGTGCCCAACTTCATTAAAATTAGTACTATATTTCCTATATCAAAGGTGGCAAACACTATTGAGTGCAGCGAATTTAGACCAATTAATACTTCGACTGTTGTTGAGAAGATATTGGAAATGGTAGTTTACAGACAACTCTTACAACACGTAGAAAAATATGAAATATTGTTTCCTTATCAATCTCTTGTGAGAGTGCCTTCCAATTCACTCTCAGTAAATTTTATGCCGATATTAGCACTAATAAGTATATTGTTTGTGTTTTTCTCGATTTGAAGCGAGCTTTTGAGACAATGACAGGTTTTCAGGGAAAGGGGCACGAGTGGTTGGCTAATTATTTAAGTAGTAGAAAACAGAGAGTCAGGATTGGGGACATAGTTTCCAAAGAGGCGGTGAGTGAATGTGGGGTACCTCAGGGGAGTGTGATAGGGCCTCTGTTGTTTACATTATATATTAATGATATTGATTTCTTTGTTGGTTGTGATTTTGTAAATTTATTTGCAGATGATACATTACTTGTTGAAAGTGATTGCAATTTAGATGTAGCAATAGCAAAAATGAATAAAACTCTTGCAAAGGTAGAGCAGTGTCTAGCTTCAAATAGATTAAAGCTTAATGTATCAAAGACTAAGGGTATGACTGTGACTACTAATTACAAATATAAATTTTTAGATTTAGATAAAATAGATTTGCATATTTGCAATTGTAGAATTGATAATGTAGGATATATAAATACCTAGGTCTCACAATTGACTGCTTGTTATCGTTTGATAAGCACTTTAACTACATGCAAAAGATAATATCTAAGAAGTTGTTCTTTTTATCAAAAGTGGGTAAATTCCTCTGTATGGAAATAGAGTATATAAAACTATTATACAACCTCATTTTGAATACTGTGCGTCGATAGTGTTCCAGTTCAACCTTAACAAGATGTCTTGCTTGCAAAAACTTCAAAATCGTGCAATGAGAATTATTCTAAAGTGTACCAGGCTCACGCCGATTAGGACTATGTTGATTGCTCTAATAAATAATCTCATGCCACCTTACCTAACAAAAATGCTAGGGCACATGATGTTCATCAGTATGAAACTCGAAATACTGGTGATATTTTTATGAATAGAACTTACGCAACTGCCTCTAAATCTCTATATTTTAAAGGTTTTATAAAATACAATTCATTGCCACTTCATGTTAGATCTGCCAAATCTCTTAGATGCTTCAAATCACAGTTGCTGGTTTATATTACGGGCACTGGGTAGCGTGCGAATATTGTTTAATTTGTTTTGGGTTGTTTGTTTTGTGTATTCATGTTGAACATTAAATAAATTAATAAATGTTATTTTCCAATGTATCAAATACTAGCCTTGTGCTAATTAATAAAGTGTATTATTATTATTATTATAAAACCTCTTCTAACCCTTAATCTCGCTATGGGCCTCCCACTTTCTGCCAAACCTTATGAAATAGGCCATGCTATTACAATGAAATTGTCCTTAACGGATACTGCAACAGGTGGATATTTCCAGTGAATGTACAGTATTTGGTGGTTCCGAATTCAGTAGTAGGAAATTCTATTCATTTTAATCTTTCTTGAATGTCCAATGAGCGCAGTGTGTCAAACAGTAAATTTTGTAATTCCCCGGATGTTCTTTTTGTAGGGGTGGTGTATAATAAGGAAAAGCTGAGTGTGAGATTTAGCCAAATGGTTTGGTATCGGTAAGTTATAAACAGCAGATATTATCAAGATGAGAATCCAACTTCTGGATCAAGTGCCATTCCAATGTAAAGACCTTTGTGAAACTGTAATTTTTTAAACAAAATATGCTTAAACGTTGATAAGCTGTGCCATATTCATCTGTCACGTAAAATAGGAGAGAAGATTTATAGGGCAAAGAAAATTGTTTAGGATACGAAAACTTCACAATGCACCTTAATATGGCCTGATTAAACCGCACAACATTGCTTTCAAAACTGTTAATCCCTAGGACATAGAAACGTTCTTGATTAAGTTGCCTTCACTGGTAGAAGATGACTTGTCAAGAGATATTTTTAACGCTGACAAAACGAGGTTGTCTTTTCGAGCTTTACCTAACAAAACTTTTAACACTAAAGCACAAGAAATGTGTAGAAGGGCAACTGGCAAAATAAAGGCTTAGATTGTTGCTTTGGTAAACATGGCTGTAGACAAAAAAAACTTTTATTGATTAGTAAGCCATGAAAGCCAAGAGTGTTCAACAGGATAAGTGCTAATAAACTGGTAGTAATTTGGAAATGTAACCTCAAAGTGTGGAAAAGTTATGGAAAAATAGTTACAAGAATTTCACAAAACGGTGGTAAATGAATATATGAAACATATTGTCTTTACACAATTTATCTTCCCATCCGAAAGAACATTAAACTCGTTTTCTTGCCATACAATTGCCTATTAGATGTCAAACCGTTAGATTTCAATATTCAATAAAAAATTATAAAGATGTAGATAATTGCTACAATAAGGGACTTAAACAGCTTCTTAGTATGTAATGGAGATTCCACTACAATATAGATTTCATGCGATTTAGAACTACACTTCTAAGATACAGAGTTGTATACTTGCCAAACTTTTTTTTTTGGAATATTCAGGAAATCATTTCAGTGATGTTTGTTTATATTTGCAGCACAAGGAAATGTTTGTATGAACGTAAGTGTGTATATACCAGGATTTACTTTTAATTTCCTTTTTCTTGAACACACTTTGAATTTCATATTATATTTGTTTATGCCTTTATTGTAAAAGTAATAATTGATAAAAGATATAAAGCTGGTGGCTTAATTTCGATTTTTTTATGAATGGATACCTTCCTCGAGTGGACATATTTTAGGGGTCCCATAGGTGTCTGTCCAAAAGAAATTTCGTTGTACTTGCATGCTGTTAAGCTTAATAATACATTGCTAATATTAGTATCATTTTAAATCTTTTACATCTATGAATGACTCCTCAGATGCGTGAAGACAGTCGCTTTGTCATTAGCATTAAAGAGGTGCGGCTTTTATATCCTGCAGGGTAGGCAACTGGTGTGCTCATGTTTTTTTAATTATGAATAGATGTAAGTACCTAAAAAATTTAAAAAAGGTGCCAAATGCCAAGAACTCGAATCAAAAATGGCGAAAAATGCAGTTTTTAGTATTTTGCTCCTAGAAGGTAGGCAACCTGCTGCCAACGAGCTTTGGCTCCGTATCTCAAATTGATGGTATGGGTATGTACAACATTAATGCCAAATTGCATCCCTTAATAACGATTTGCAAGATTGATGGTCTTAGCCACCCTACTATAATAACAATCAGCTTGGCGGAAAAACTGAAGACTTGATTAAGTATGGTCATTTATTTTTATGGAAAATTTAAAACTATTATGTAAAGTTTTAGGGCCAAGTTATAATTCTGTTCATTAACAGAACTTTGCAAAATGATTTTGCTTCTACTGGTTTAATGATATGACTTAACAATTATCATTTGGAAATCGCATGAGGAAGCCCAGTCCTGGACAAGAGGGAGGTAATTATGTTACATACTGCGATATTTGCAATAAGTACATATAACGAAACTTTCTGCATATAACCTACTTTTACAAGTTGAGTCAATTTGATAGGAAGCTACATGAACTTACCTTTTGACTATTATTAGTTGGAGTATCGTCGTGCATCATGTGTGCGGTTGTCGATGGCGTGGATTCCGCTAACTCACTAGCCAACAGAAGAGCAAAAATACATATCCACGCCTTCAGTATGATATTTGGAAACCCGACCACTTCACACATACTTGCTTCACGAATATCGTTTATTCTCTTTTTGTAACAAAGTACTTCAACACATTTTGTTCGTGTTAAAGCAGTTTAGCACTGTAGGTATTCGTGCTTGCTTTAGAACGATAACTTTAAAAGGTTAACACTATCAAAATAGCGACCACACTACATCATCGGGTAACTCACGAATTATGTTTGACTAGCCAGGTCATTTCACTTATAGCGACAGGGACTTCTACCTGATTCACTCATTCCTGTAATCGTTATCTTTTGTTTGATAAAATATTTTACCCGCTTTTGGTTAATCGACGAACATTACACGATTAGTAACCATCACTCCAAACGTGTTGTGTGTTATCTAGCATTACATTATAAGCACGCAGATAGGTAGGCAGTAAGGCAATTTATTAAAAGGCGACGCAGTTCCTGCGACCTCGTTTTTTGTACGTATTCACCTGGAACCAGGAGGGAAGAGGCAACAACTATGCCACGAATGCTAGTGTAACATACATCTGTCCTGATCAAAATCATTGACCAATTAACTGACCGCGATAGTTACTGGTTAGGTTACTATTGAGCTGATATTCGACAGTAGAGCTGCGCCGCGTATAGTTGATTATTTTGGGAAGGTTATAGTGGGTTACGGCCTCGAGATCAATTGTGCGTGTAGGTTTCTCACTGAACATATGCTGCCTTTCGTGGACACATCTCTCGACTGTTTCGTTCACGAACAGATTGCAAGCTTGATGTAATATTTCCACCATTTAAAGGATGCATGGCCGGCTCGAATAAATGGTGCAAAGGAACTTTTGCGGGGCAAACAAACTTCGTACAACGTAGCAATAATTTATTACATTTAATAATATTACTATTTATTATATTATACAATTTAGTATTAGTCGTTACAAATTAATCGATTATCAGGAATGTTTGCATGTATATCAGACAGCATAATTTCATTTTTGGAAACTGCTCTTTCGTATTTTCAAATTTTAAAAATTTTGCAAGGGATTTGAGCGGTTTTTCTGTTTCTTCTAATTTTGTTTTTCTGTTCAATCCTTCAGAGCTAAATATTCTCATTTCATTTCTGTTTATACAAGATACGTTGCAAAATAATCTAAAACCAATAATTTAAAAAAATACACACGCACTACAAGAAGTGTAACACTGTCCAAGAATAGGGCGAATTTGTTTAAAACAAAAATAAATGTCGTCGCCTTCAAAGATATCAAAGTAACTCCCACCGATACAATGCTTTTATGTTTTCCAACTCTCGAAGCAGTCTAAAAAGTACGTTTTTAAATTTAATTGATTTTTTATTTTCCAATGTTGGTATGTCTAAAAAACTTTGAGTGAACATTAAACAAACCTCGTAACTGTCATGGGTCTTACCAAAATTGAGCTAACTTCAACATGGCAGGTCAAAATTTCCTAAATTTTCGATGTTTATTAAATTTCTTTATTTTGTAATGACCGGCGCGTGGTTTTTTTAATCTTGGTTCAGCACCCTTTGCACGATGTTTACTCGACGTTTTCGTAGTCATAAATCAATATTGTTTCACAGAAGTCAACGCGACGCTTCCCCCAAGAAGTTGAGCGTTTTGGGAACCAAAAGAGAACTGACGGGTCTAAGGCACAACAAATCTTTTAAAATGGTATTTACAGACCCTTTTGAAATGGTCTTATTGTTAATCGACGGTTTTCGAGCACAGTTTCCTTGATCTAATTAACGTGTAGCTTATCACTTAACATTGATGGTCGTCCTTGACACCTTCTCTGCCTTCTTTAAAGCCTTTGTAACACTTCTAAACATTTTTACGACGTATCCTCACGACCACAAGACATCTGTGACATCCTTAACGTTTCCGTGACAGAATATTTATTCCACAAATAAAATAAAATGAAAATTATTTGCTCAGCAAAACCAGCTGTAGTGAACAACAACAGAACTACCACCCTACAAAAAATAAACGTATTACAATAAGTAATTAATATAATTTTTAACACATTAGTATATTAATGTATAAGTTTCGAAATAAAATAAACATGCATGCAATAAGACCCTTACAGGGCTTCTATAAATGATCCAAGCAACGCGGGCGACGTTGATTTCTGAATTCTTTAAGCCGTTTTTTGTAACTGCTGGCAAGCTACAATATGCATAACGATAGTACTGAAAGTTGCATATCAATGTCACCCCACAGCTCTGAAATGTGAGCTTTCTGAAACCTTAAAGTTGACTATCCCAAAAAATATGTTGAAAATATACACTCCCACGCGTTTTCTCATATTAAAATATATTAAATCATTCAATAATCGACAGATGACAAGTAAGCAATAGTTGTGTTCCCTTTCCTGAGAGGCGGAAAATTGATTTAATCGATAACTTCCATAAGCGCCCTCGATGCATGAATCATTTATAGAAACCCTGTATTTATGTTATCTTTTTTATTTTCACATATCCGAATGCAAACAATATGCGACGTATAGGTGGTAGTTTTCGGTTTTTTAACAATTCTTAGTGTGTACTGGGATGTTAGAAAGTTTTTTCACTTGGTATAACTAAACAAAAACGAATGAAAATAAACACGTAAAGCTCCAAAGATGCTAACAAGCTTTAGCATTTTGTCTTTTATTGTTGTCCCATTCCTGTTTATTACTTTGTTCATTGTTTTCTGATGTGATTTGTTGTAGCTCCTTGTTTTGGAAATTCTCAAAAAAACTAGACCTTTCTGGTGTTGGCTACCAGTTACGTTTCTATGAATAAGAATTTATTTTTTTTTTCCAAATTGTCACGTGGGTTCAGAGAAAATACTTCACGAATGCAAACGCTTACGAAATAACGAGTTTTAATCCGAACCAAAATAATTCCAGACATTTGACAAAATTCAAGCAACTGTTTTTCTTTACTGTTGTTACAAACGCGTGGGCACCATTTTGCTTCTTTGTTGGTTGCACAACCGCACGGCTGTCATTCGCGGACAGTGTCAGCTGCAGTCCCTAAACTTCCCTTAGGTTTAGAAGATTTTGTAAAGATATTTGTAAATATTCTACACACACCTAATTCTAACCGTTGTATAAAATTGAAGGAATTTCAGGTAAGTTAGTTGTTTAAAAACATCAAGCAAGAAAATGTCAGATGGAATTGAGAAAAGTCAGTCAGATATTCATTTTGTAATTTTGAGAGCTAGTTCATTAAAACCATTCTATTCGAAAGCAAAGCAAAAGAAAGCAAATTAACAATTACGAGTTAACAAAAAATACAGTCCATCAAGAACAAAACATGGTCCTTCGAGCCGGATAGCGAAGAATCAAGCTTCACGCAATCGATAGTGCAAGCTGCCAGATTCCGACGACGAACAAGAGATACTGACAAAGTGGTTGGCTGCTGAATAAGGCATGACGCAAGAGGCTAGCGGTGACTTACAAGTTTTCACTGCAGCCAAGCAAGACAAGAACGTCCCAGCAACAGCGCAACACGCAAGTAGACTTTGTCTGCCAGAGGGTGAGTCGTTCCAATATTATACTTTTCCAAGGGCATTTCCCCAATAACTCGCGATTGTTAACAATTTCAAAATGCCTCAAAGAGAGGTAGGCGAGTCACAATCGTCAGAGGTAACCAAGCTAGATGAAAGGGAAGTCAAGGCCGCGGAAGCAAAATTAACAAGTTTAACTAGAAAACGAGGCTCTTTAAAAGCTAGTGTAACTGTATTCAAAAATTACGTTGAAAGTGTACAAACCAAACACACTTTAAGTGATATAGAATACGTAAAATTACAAGAAAGGCTCACAAAAACACAGCAAATTATAGGCGATTTTGAGAGCACACAATTAGAGATCGAAGCAATCGCAAACGATTTAGACGCACAAATGCTGCAAAGGGCTAAATTTGAAGATGATTTCTTTAGCAGTGTAGCTTTAGCAAAAATACTTCTAACCACGCATACCAGGCAAATAATGCCTACCGAGGCAGGCTCTAGTTCGTCTTCCTCGCCAAGCGAGAACATTCCTATTGCAAATTTAAATGCAGTCAAATTACCGCTTATTGAATTACCTAAATTTGACGGCAACTATGATGCATGGTTGGAGTTGCGTGATACGTTTGATTCAATGATAGGAAACAATGCTAGATTACCAGATATTCAAAAGTTTCACTACCTAAGGGTATCGTTGGTTGGTAACGCGGCGCAAGTAATAAAGTCGGTTGAATTTACAGCAGCGGGCTATCAGGTAGCATGGGACGCGCTTTGCGAGAGATACAATAACGTAAAGCTACTGGTACATAACCATGTCAAATCGCTATTTTCCTTAGACACCATTCAAAAGGAATCATCGTCAAAAATCAGAAAATTAATCGATAGTGTTTCAAAGCACCTTAGATCTCGTGAACAATTAGGAGAGCAAGTGCAAAATTGGGATACGCTGTTGATCTACATTATCACTACAAAGCTAGACGAGCAAACGCTGCGTGAATGGGAACGGTACACTGCAGAGGCGAGAGAAGCTCCAAAGCTAGAAGCAAAATCACAATATATATACGTGCGAGGAGTTCCCAAAGCTACCAGTAAGCGACCGTCATGCACATGTAAAAAGTGCTAATCTTTGTGTTAATTGCCTATGAACTGACCATGCAGGTAAAAGGTGTAAATTTGGGCCTTGCAAAAAATGCAAAGCTTGGCACAATACTTTATTGCACACAGACAAAAAGTCAGAACAAACTAACACGCTAAATAGTTCGATCATTTGTCAGCGGCGGATACGTATTTCTTTCAACAGCTTATGTCAATCTATTGGACAGCGACAGTCAAGCTCATCGTGTACGCGCGCTTTTAGATTGCGGGTCGCAAACATCATTTCTTACAGAAAGAATGCTCAAGCGCTTAAGACTATCCGTTAAGGAAACTACTTTAGCAATACACGGAATTTCAAACTCGTTAAGTAAAGCAAACTACAAAAGCGAGATCAAGCTGCATTCAATGCAAACCTCCTGTTCGGTGTGGTACCGTAGGTTTTGTTTTTGCAGTGATCCGCTATTATCATTTATCACTGCATCGCTCCGCGCTCTTATAAGTGGGTACGCTTACCTTCGAGAGTTTAGGTTAACTATCAGAATGGCGTCTCCTCTTGGCTACATCCCCTCTAGCTTGAGGCGCTATTGCCAGATGTGTAGAAAGCAGCGCGAAATTTAATTTAAACTGTACATTCCGCCGCCCTTGAAAATTGTAATTTTCAACACAAAAAGTACTACACTAAACTAAACTAGGTTCTTAAAAAACGTATGAATAGTTTTTTTTATTGTTCATCGTACAACGGTAGTACGCATAATTTACGCACGGCGCGTCTTACGATAGCACCATTTGCGCATTTAACACTCGCGACTCTAACAATGTTGTCCGGTCCAGGATGAATTTCCGATATACGACCTAGTTTCCAATTTAATGGTTGAGAGTTATCGTCTTTTAGTATCACCATCATTCCTGGTTGAAGTTTAGGTGATTCACCGGCTTTCCATTTTTGGCGTTGATGTAGGGTGGCTAAATACTCTTGTGACCATCGTGTCCAAAAATGCTGCAACATCTTCTGTAGCCGTTCGTATTTATTTAGGCGAATTTCTGCTACATAGCGCACATCATGCTGAGGTATAGCAGACAATGACTCACCAATGATGAAGTGTCCTGGCGTTAGGGCTGTAAGGTCACTGGGATCGGACGAGAGTGGAACTAAAGGACGGGAATTCAAGATAGCTTCAATTTGAGTGATTACTGTATATAGCTCCTCAAAAGTCAAAGCAGAATTTCCCAAAACACGCTTAAGATGAAATTTTGTAGATTTGATTACCGATTCCCAAATACCACCAAAATGTGGTGAACGACTTGGGATAAAGTGCCATTTAATAGAGTTTTTAGCAAGATAATGTAAAAAATTGTCATCCTTGGTACTATTCGAAAACGAGTCAAAAACTTGTTTTAAATCATTGTTAGCCCCAACAAAGTTGGTGCCGTTGTCGCTATAGATTTCTCGACATATTCCTCGTCTAGACACAAAGCGTTTGAGGCAATTCAAGAAAGATTCAGAGGAAAGATCACTAACGATTTCTAAATGAACTGCTTTAACTGAGAAACAAACGAATGCACAGATATATGCTTTCACGAGGCGCCTGTTTCTTGTTTTACCATCCTTTATATTCAGAGGCCCGGCAAAATCAATTCCCACCACTGAAAAAGGTCTGTTTTGAATTACACGTGATCTTGGCAAGTTCCCCATTTTAGGCGAGATGTCAAAAGGTTTAACTCTGAAGCATACAACACATTTTCTGAGAACGCTCCGAACGGTTTCCCTGCCGTTTAAAGGCCAATAACGAAGTCTTAAAATTGCCAAAATAGCTTGCGCTCCGGCATGCAAATTTCTATGATGTTCGTTTAAAATAATAAGTTTCGTTAAAGGATGTTTTGGAAACAGAACAACCGGAAATTTTCTATCATGGGTTATTTCCGCGTGCCTGAGTCGCCCACCAACGCGAATAAGCTGTCTTTCATCCAAATACGGATCTAACGCTAACAACTTACTATCTTCAGGTAAACCTTGTGACTCTTTTAATGCTGCAAGTTCTCTATTGAAGTCTTGTGACTGTGCTACCTTTAACAGGGCTGTCAAGGCATGATCAAGTTCATCAACCGTTAGAGAACCAATTTCGCGTGAAACAAAATTTTTCTTCGACGCGTTCTTGCAAAATCTGAAACAGTACGCAACGACACGCTGTAGCTTGTACAAAGAAGAATATCGTTCAAAAATCGTTTGGTCTAAGACATTAGCCTTAAAAATCATTTTAATTCGCTTGCGCTCTGGTGGATCTGACGAAATATCTATATTTCCTTGTGGCCAGTGCTCTTGATGCTGCGCTAGCCACGCTGGCCCGTGCCACCATAAGTTCAAATCTGATATTCGCGATGGCTCAACACCACGAGAAATGATGTCTGCGGGATTGCAAATTGAGTTAACATGTTTCCAGTTACAGTCGTGAGTTAATTCCTGAATTTGCGTCACTCTGTTCGCTACAAAAGTAGTCCAAGTACAGGGTTGTGCTGCAATCCATGCCAATACTATTTTGGAATCGCACCAGAGAAATACCTCTTCTACTTTCGACAAAATAGAATTTAATGCCTTTCGCGTTAGCTGTGCCAACAACAGCGCACCACAAAGTTCGAGACGAGGTAATGAAATGCTCTTGAGGGGCGCAACACGCGATTTTGCACAGAATAAATGTACATGAACCTGCCCGTTTTCATCAACACTTCTTAAATAAAGACACGCTCCATACGCTACTTCTGAAGCGTCACAATATCCATGCAATTGTATTCCAATAGGTTTAACACACAACACGTGACGTGGTATTTCGATATCGTTCAATTTTGACATTTGAAGAACAAACTCCTTCCAGGAAGTATATAAATCGACTGGCACAGATTCATCCCAGGAAATATTTAAACGCCAAAGACGTTGCAAAATAAGTTTCGCTTTAATTGTGACTGGTCCGATTAGACTGAGAGGATCGAAGATTTGGGCAATTGTTGACAGTATACTTCGTTTACTGACCCGATTTGACTTAAGTTCTGTGTTCCTGACCCTATAGCGTAGAAAATCATTAACTGCGTTCCAGTACAATCCCAAGGTTTTTGCGTTTTTACTGTCATCATTTATGTAATAATTATCAGTTTCGCTTATCTGTGTACAATCTGCCTCAAGAATTGAATGGTTATTTGAGATCCACTTGCGGAGCTCAAATCCCGATTGGCCAAGAATATTTGTTAAATCATGCTTTAGTTGAATAGCATCTTCAATAGAAGAGGCTCCCGTCAGGACGTCATCCACGTAAAAATCTCGTATGATAGCGTTACTGGCTACTGGGTAACTAGCCTTATTTTCAATGGCTACTTGATGTAAACATCTAGTGGATAAAAATGAGGCAGAAGCAGTGCCGTACGTTACCGTGTTGAGCCTAAAGTGTTTTATTTCTTTATCAGGATCTGTTCGCCATAATATTCGCTGCAAGTCACGCTCGTTTTCAATTAAATTGATTTGTCGATACATTTTTGCAATATCGCCTGCAATGACATAGCCGTGTTCGCGAAAACGTAATAGAATTGAAAGTAGATCTTCCTGTATGGTCGGACCGACCATGAGAATGTCGTTTAGTGAAATCCCATTGTCACTTTTGGAAGAAGCGTCGAAAACAACTCTAAGCTTTGTTGTTGAGCTGTCTTCCTTTATTACGCAATGATGGGGAAGATAATATATCCCACGGTCGCAATCTGTTTCTGAAGGATCACTAATAAGACTCATATGCCCTAGCGCTTCGTACTCGGACATAAATTTCGAATATTCTTCACGTATTTCGGAATTTTTAGACAAACGCCGCTCCAAAGCATTAAATCTTTTGGTAGCATTTTCTAAATTGTCGCCCAATTGACCCGCATTATCTTTAAATGGCAAAGACACAACAAAACGATTGCTATCATCCCGCTTAAAGCTTTTAACAAAGTTCCGCTCGCACGCCGCTTCCTCTTGCGAAAGAGGGCTTTTGTCTGGTAGCTCTTCAAGTTTCCAGAATGTTTCTAGTTTATCTTGTATAGCCTGCATGTTAATTGCTGTGTTACAACGCAAAGATTTCGAGAAACTTGAGTTTGACGACATGAATGAACCCGCAATGATCCATCCAAATTTAGATTTCTGTAATGTCGGTTGATTATTACCTAGCTTAATCTGACCGATGCATAATAGGTCCCAAAATATGCTCGCGCCAAGTAAAATATCAATTTCATGCGTTCGATAGAATTCTGGATCTGCCAATGTGATATTGTTGGGAATACTTATTTTAGAGACATCCAAATCACAACTAGGTATATTTTCAGTAATTTTGTCCAAAACTAGAAACGTTAATTTCGCTTGAAAATTATTATGCAACGACTGTACTGTCGCATGTACCTGTTTAGAAACATAAGTAGTCGTCTGATTAATCCCCGATATAGGAACGTTCACATCGCACGCGTTTAAGTTAAGTTTATTTACAATACTCTTGCAAATAAAATTCGATTGTGACCCAGAGTCTAGCAGTGCGCGGCACCTATTTAGTGTACCGTCTTTTCCGCTTAAGTAAACAATCGCAGTAGACAAAATAATTTCTGCCTTGATATCGCGCGTGGAGTGCGCTACGACGGATGTCGCCGACTTGGTTAAGTCATCCGACGCTTGATTTCTTTGCTCATTCGAGGACGCTTCTGAATCTGAACTGTGATTGCAATATAACAGTGAATTATGCTTTTGGTTACATTTTCTACATCCCGAATTACTGCATTCCTTTGCTGAATGCTCCGGTCGCAAACAGTTTTCGCATAATTTCAAACGCTTTATTTCCTTTACCCTGACTTTAACGTTTAAAGATAAGAATCTTTTACATTTGTAAATGGAGTGATTGCCATTGCAAAAGTAACAAGAAAATTTGTTCGCAGAAACAGCAATTAATGATCTTTTATTATCCGCGCCCGCATTATTTCGCATTCGCGTCTTGTTGCCAGCCGCATCAAGTGTTTCCAATAACTGACAACGTTTGGATAAAAATTCGGTGAAATCCTTTAAAGATGGCAACCTTTTATCGTTTTTGGCAATCGAATTTTCTTGCCATTCCCTTTTAGTTATAAAATCGAGTTTGGATTTCAATAAGTGAACCAATAATGTGTCCCAAGTATCGACAGGTTCGCCCAATGACTTTAAAGACCGAGTATGTGTTTCAAACGCATCTAATAAATTTCGCAAAGCTAAATTTGATTCTCTGGTAATTTCTGGGATGTCGAATAACGCCTGCACGTGTTTCTCCACAATGACGCGCTTATTTTCAAAACGTTTTTTCAACAACTCCCACGCTACGACGAAATTTTGACCAGTGACATCGAGAGACTGCAGGTAATACAACTTCTGTATTTCAGTTAAATGATTATTATTTCCGATTAAGGATGTAAATGTTTCCGAGAATTGAAGCCATTTATGGTATTCTCCTCCGAATTCTGGTAAATTTACCGCGGGAAGCCTAAACGAATTGGGTTGGCTGTTGTCGCTAGGCGCAAGCGTAGCACTTGCACGTACCGCCGTTTGCATCTGTTCGTTAGAATCATTAGCTGACGTCATAGTTGACGCTATTATATCTCTTGCCAAGGTCACAGCTGAATAATACGCATTTTCAAAATCATCGCGCTCTTGTGCAAGCACATCTCTCTGCATTTTAGCATCAGCACTTGTGTCATCTTCATTTAAAAACTCTAATTGCGATTGAATTGCATCAAACTTGTCTAGGAGAGTTTCAGTCTTTTCTAAACGCACTTTAATTTCAGTAACCTTACTTTTATCAACCGACGGCGACGCCAAGTAGTTCGCAAATTTTGTAAGTTGGGTTTTAAGCTGACCGCGCTTGATTGTTAAAGATTTTTTATCGCTATCTGAAGACATGTTGGAAGGAAACACTTAACAGGAAAATGGAAAATGGACACGCACCTTTTAATTGTTGTATTTGGCCTTGAATCTGATGCCGCCGCCCGTGCCGCACTGCACCCGCGACACCACTTTATCGTTCAAGGAACTCGCAAATTCGCACTTGAATTGTTTATTAAACGATATACACTTATCCTGGCCGAAGGACCATATGTTCGGTGTGGTACCGTAGGTTTTGTTTTTGCAGTGATCCGCTATTATCATTTATCACTGCATCGCTCCGCGCTCTTATAAGTGGGTACGCTTACCTTCGAGAGTTTAGGTTAACTATCAGAATGGCGTCTCCTCTTGGCTACATCCCCTCTAGCTTGAGGCGCTATTGCCGGATGTGTAGAAAGCAGCGCGAAATTTAATTTAAACTGTACACCTCCTTCCAAGCAAAATTTAACTTGCTACATTTTACCAGAAATCACAAGTGTAACTCCAAGTTATAAAATTGACATTAGTCAGTTATCGATTCCTAACAATATCAATTTGGCAGACCCCGAATTCTTCAAGCCAGGCTCTGTAGATTTACTAATAGGGGCGGATCTCTTCTGGATGCTGTTATGTCCAGGGAAAATTTCTTTCGGCAAAGATAAACCACTTTCCAAAAAACCAAGTTAGGTTGGGTCGTATCGGGTTTAATCGGTGCTGCGCCAGATTCGAAAGTCTCGTGTAATGTAAGCAGTTCAAGAGTAGAATTACACAAGCTCGTTTCACGATTTTGGGAAATCGAGGAGATAGATTCCCCCCGATTGCTTGCACCCGAAGAAAAAGAATGTGAGAGGATCTTCAAAGAAACTACACGCAGAGATGCAGATGGCAGGTTTATAGTTACATTGCCACTAAAACAATCTGCAGAAAACCTTGGGGAATCTAAGGCGCAAGCTGAGCAAAGATTTTATTCGTGCGAACGCAAGTTGTTAAAAMATGAATCGTTGCGCGAACGATATTCAACATTTATGAAGGAATACGTAGAATTAAATCATATGAGTGAAGTTCATGAAAATTTGAAGCAAAATGGTCCTGAGTATTTCATGCTTCATCATGGCGTTTTACGAGAGTCCAGTTTAACAACAAAGCTTCGAGTGGTATTCGACGCGTATGCTCCTTCCAGTAGCAGTTTATCCCTCAACAATTTGCAGATGGTCGGGCCAGTACTTCAAGACGATCTTTTGTCAATTTTGTTACGGTTTCGTGAACATGAATTTGTGGTATCTGCGGACATTGCTAAAATGTATAGACAAGTTCTGGTCGAACCATCTCAGCGTCAACTCCAAAAAATCATATGGCGACAAGAATCTGACGATCCATTAAAAGTGTTTGCTCTAAACACCGTAACTTATGGCCAAGCAAGTGCCAGCTATTTATCGATAAGATGTCTTTTTGAACTGGCCAACGAATTTGAAGGTTCCCATCCAGATATCGCAAAAATTATTCGTCACGATTTCTACGTCGATGATTTGCTCACAGGAGCAAATACTATAGAAAGGACAGCGCATATTTGTAGGGAAATTTATCGTATTCTAAAAACTGGATGCTTTGAGTTGCGAAAATGGTACTCCAATAATCCAGAAGTATTGCGCGATACGCAGGAATTAGGGCTAGAATGCGGCGTGATTGAATTTTCCCCCGGCGAGCATGCAAAAATTTTAGGACTAATTTGGGCTTGCCACACAGATCAGCTATCTTACGCAATCCAACCCATTTTGCAAAAAAACAATTAGTAAAAGGACAATCTTGGCTGCTATTGCTAATGTCTTCGATCCCCTTGGATTGATAAGCCCTTGCACCATAATTGCAAAACTAATTATCCAAGAGCTATGGGCTTTAAAGATATCATGGGATCAAACTGTTCCAAGTTATTTGGCCTTCAAATGGTCCAAGTTTAAAGCTGAACTTGCTGAACTAAACGATCTGCACATTCAACTTCAAGTGGTGAATACATCATATCGTCATCCACAATTGCACGGGTTTGCAGATGCATCCGAGCGAGCTTACGGTGCCTGCGTTTTTATCCGTAGCATTGGCAATAAGGGTGAGTGTTCAGTAAGACTGCTCTGAGCAAAATCTAAAGTCGCTCCCATAAAATCTCAGAGTACACCACGGCTAGAATTATGTGCGGCACAGTTATTAAGCCGGCTAGTTGATAAGGTTGTGAAGTCAATGAACATTTCGTTCAGTCGTTGTGTCTTATGGTCCGATTCAACAGTGGTCCTTTGCTGGATCGGTACAAGTTCCAATCTCTTAAAAACTCACTGAGRGCTACGAATGGCGCTACGTCCCCACCCAAGACAATCCTGCGGATATAGTTTCACGGGGTCTTTACCCTAGCCAAATTCTTGGCTCTAGTCTTTGGTGGAACGGTCCAGAGTGGCTTCAGTTAGACTACTCCGATTGGCCAAGCGCTCTTCATCCAGCAGAAACGCCGCCAGAGCTTAAAACTCAGAGTTTATCCTTACCTGCCTTTACACCTCTTCGCTTTCCATTTGAGAATTTTTCAAACTTTATCAGATTGAAACTAGTAGCATATGTATTAAGGTGGAAGGGCATTTGCACGACCGATACGTCTGAACGAAACAGAGGTCCACTTTCCAATACCGAGCTCAATAAGGCACTTATTTGCCTTACAAAGTTTTCCCAATCTGAATCCTTCCCAGAGGAGCTTGCCAAACTTTCTCGCGGTAAGTGTCTGGAACCGAAGTGCAAAATTTTCAACCAACGCCTTTTTTAGATGATAATGGGATCATAAGAGTGGGTGGTCGGTTAAAGAATTCAGAATTCTCTCACGAAAAAACGACACCCGGCAGTATTAGATGCCCATCACCACTTTACAAAAATTTTGTTTGCTTATGAACACGTCAGGCTTTTACATGCGGGTCCGCAGTTACTTTTATCTTCAATTAGAGATAAATTCTGGCCCATAGGTGGTAGGAACCTTGCGCGTACTATTGTTCATAAGTGCATAAAATGCTTTCGTTTTAATGCAAGAAATGTTCAGCCAATAATGGGAAATCTTCCCCAAGATCGCGTTACCCCAACTAGCCCATTTTCTAAATCAGGAGTTGATTATGCCGACCCTTTCTTAATAAGAGACAGAAAGGGACGCGGTGGTAAAACAACAAAATGCTATGTGTGCATATTTATTTGCTTTGCTACAAAGGCCATGCATCTCGAGTTGGTGTCTAGTTTGTCGAGCGATGCCTTTTTATCCACTTTGCGACGTTTCATATCCAGACGAGGAAGACCTATCAGAGTTTATTCCGGACAATGGCACGAATTTTGTGGGGTGCCAAGCGCGAGTTGTCAAAATTCTTATCTGTAAATAAAGAAACTGTCATTGAAAATTTAGCAAGCGAGGGCATTGATTGGCATTTTATACCTCCACACTCTCCGCATTTTGGGGGCTTGTGGGAGGCGGGAGTAAAGAGTTTCAAGCATCACCTAAAGCGCGTTTTAGCTGATAATAAACTAACTTTTGAGGAATTTACAACAGTTCTGACACAAACAGAAGCGATATTAAATTCTCGGCCACTGACTCCCCTTTCATCAGATCCAAATGATCTCGCGCCTTTGTCCCCGGGTCACTTTCTGGTTGGCAGGTCGCTTGTTGCCGCACCAGATGAAATTCCTTCTCAATATCAACGATAATCGCCTTACTCGCTATCAATACTTGCAGAAACTTATTCAGCATCTTTGGCAACGATGGACGAAGGAATATATATCAGAACTCCAGCAACGACAAAATGGAAGTCTCAACAAGGGCAACTAAGTGAAGGAGCTCCTGTCATAGTTAAGGAGGAACAAAGTTTGCCTACCCATTGGAAACTTGGACGTATCCCTAGAACTGCACGAAGGACTGGATGGCACTGCTCGTGTAGCTTCCAAAAAAAACGAGCAATGGAATGATCAAGCTAGGTTTTCCAGAAAGATATGTCCACTGCCGCTTTCCGATTGAAAGTGAACCTTTCAATGGTGGAGGGCATGTTTAAAAACATCAAGCAAGAAAATGTCAGAATAGATTTGAGAAAAGTCAGATAATTCATTTTGTAATT